>VDFB02104330.1:0-104020 GCA_007258455.2 Sequoia sempervirens | reverse complement strand
GAACATTCCCTCTTGAAGATCTGACATATTGAGACTGTGAAATACCAGTTGAAGCTTGTCTATCAGCGTGGCTTTATCCAGAAGTCATACAGAGCTTATAGTGAAGTTTTGCATTCAGTATTTGGTTCTATTGTTCATCAGGAAGGATCGATCCTCAAAGATTGTCAGAACCCGGATGGTTCTCTATTCTGAAACCCTAACTGAAACTGAAGTTTTTTTGCAAGTTTTGTGTTTTTTTGTATTTTGAAGGTTTTTTAGACAAATTCTAAAAGCTGCGATTTTCTCAATAAATGCTAATAAATTCAAATAAATTCCAAATTTCATGCAATAAGCTCAAACATGTCCAGAGAGTAAGGGCGCACCATTATATTATTTTCTTAGAGCTTTTACAATATAGAAATCTGAATAAAAAATGAAATACATGAAATCTTATTGAAGAACCTGGATGGCGGCTGCAACAAATGGAAGAAGGTACGGCCAGAATAAATGAATGAACCTCCAAGCTCGGATAACAGTGCAAAATCTCCAGAAATGTCCAGGAAACCAAGGCGCCCAATACACAACTGTCAGATGCTGAAGACTCAAGATGTTTTCTTCTTGGAATGAAAAGTACGGCTGGCTGGTACAGAACTGTACGGCCTGACAGCAGCTATTAAATGAAGTACGGATTTCCTTAATGAATGCCAGATCTCTGTGATGTGAACTCTGAAGGTCGCCTCTACTGCAAGATGTTGATTCTCTGTCAATCCCTGATGAATCTATCAATAAATCCAATCTGTAACTCCTGAATGAAGTCACCCAGATGCAAGCTTAAACTGGTATTTCACAGTCTCAGTCTGCCTGATCTCTGAAGAGTTTTCGTTCTCCAGAAACGTCTGTCTGCCAGAAACCCTAGGGTTTGCAAACTCCAATGCTCAGAGCAAAAGACAAAATTGAATAATAATATCAGAATAGTTCGATTTTGCCTTGAGTGGAAATATATATCCCTTGAAGAAATTCGACCCAATCTCCTTTTTAATTAATCATTTAAATAAATGATTTAATTCACACTTTTAAACTTAGGAGAAATATTAAATAATTAACTGGTGTCTTATTTTAATGAATAATAAATATTCATTAAGTCAAAAATCAATACTTTATTATAAAGTATAATAAATACTTTATAACAGGCCAAATTAATTAAATATTTAAATATTTCAATAAAGTGACTTTAATATAAAGTCAAATTATTAAATATTTAATAATTCATTAAATACTCCTTATTTCTCCGTCTGATCATCAAACTGCTGAACTGGGTCGATTCTGAGCTGAATGGTTGAACCAGGTGCCCTGCTCGAAATAGCAACTTCCGCCTGACCTAACTTTCTAAAAATAGAAAGTTCCTGAAAATGCTCACTGGAAGATTCTGCGAAGGCCCAACTTGACACAACTACAAAATTGGAGCTACCAAACACTGAGCAACTGCCTCCGATGATCCTCAGCACCTATCTGTCAGCCTACGAGGATCAAAATAATAGGCTCACTCCTTGACAAGCAGTGTCAGCTAAAACGGGGACATGACAAAGATTATCATTGACTGGCTTTTGGCGCACTTCCCAAGAAAAGGTACAGCTGTAGTTAATGCTGCTGACAAGCCGTACTTGCTGCTGTAAGGACGTCTTTCTCCTGGCATCCCAAACGCCTATCATCTCAGCCTCCAGTCTTCACTATCTTGGACGCATAGGCAAGGAGAGCCTATTTCAGTCTTTGTTTGTGAGAAGTTAATATCTAGCTGGGCCGTACATTTCTTTCATTTCTCTAGGCGGCTGCAAGCAATAATCAGGTTCTTAAAAAAATATATCATTCATTCACTTCTTCTGATACCGAGATAGCATTGTAGTTGTTCAATAATAATAATAAAATCATCTGGCATTGCTCTGGGAATTATCTGATGCATTTTTATTTATTTATGAATTTATTTGTATTTATTTCTCAAAATCGCAATTACCTTATTGCTGCAAAAACCACCAAAAAATCATAAAATACCAAAAACAAACAAAAACTTAGCAGTATTGGTTGGTGAACGGGTTGAGAGACACTAGATCTCTTACAAAGGTGCAGTTTCTTTAACACTTAGCCAATTTTTTTTGTCTTCCATCTTGCCTTCACCTTTGGTGTTTTTTGCTTGATCTTTGTTTGTGGATGCTTGATAGGTCTTGTGAACATGCAACTGGATTGATCGTAAAGCTGAGTGTAGTATTCCCCCTTATGTTTTTCCAAGTTTTAACACAATAAAACGAGCACCAAACCACTGATTAGCATTAGCTCCAAATCAAAACCAGCTTGTAAATAACCTTGACCAAGAATGTTCACCAAGATCCCAGTGTGGGCGAGGTGATAGCATATGGTTCTGAGGATTGTTAGCAACTGAAATGAATTACAAACCAATTGTAGGTGGCTGGCCGACCATGAATAATGTAATTACAATAGGCGGATAACCAACTATGAAAATCCGCACTACTACTTATTCAATGGGGGGAATATCTTTCCACTACCACTTATTTCGTGGGGGGAATTAACAACAATGAAAGAATGATTATTGAACTCAACCACTTTTCAGTGGGAGTGTAAAATTCAAAACTAAATTGCAGCAATAAAATAGAATAGCTATTAGTACTACTAAACCAACTTTACAATGAAAGTTTCTGTTGCAATTAAGAATAGATATGCTTCCAAAATTCACAATGAGTTGGAGTATTAAGTCTCTAACAATTACAATGCAATAAAGATATAGAAATGAAGCTCAAACCAGCATTATTTCAAAATCTAACAAGTCTGATCAGAAATAGTGTATACAGAAAATTAGACCAACAAGATAGAATATCACCAAAATGAACGAATCTCCTCCAAAATAGCTTGGAATGCCTCCAAACCACAGTTAATCAATAGCTAGAGGCTAGGCGTCCAAACTCCATTGGGAAATCGAGCTAGAAACAGAGAGAAACAAAAGGCACAAATTCCAAAGCACTTGCCAGAAAGAAGTATGGGCTAGGGAGAGGTCAACCTCTTCTCAAAAATTCAATACTCAGAAACAAAATCCGAAACTTCTCCAGTCTAGGCGCCCTTCACAGTCAGACAACATGAGCAAATACTCAAAATGAGAATAAATTCCATGACAAAGCTATCAGTGAATTTTCGCTTCAGCCATGCATAACCAGCAGTAAGATAACAGGCTTTATTGTAATACTCTAATTAATCTACAGTTAAAGGAGGTTTTCTAACAACTAGCTTTCAGCTGAAAGTAATTATCTTGTTTTCATGCTAGGGTTTCCTTTGCATTTCAAATGGAAAAGAAAATCAATTTTAAATAAATATGCAATATTCAATTTCACAACTAACTCTTAAATTTTTCAGTTTCAGCTGAAAGGAAACAATTAACTGATTTTATATAACTGAAATCACAGAAGAACATTAACTAACTTTCAGATTTTCCTTGTTTAGTTGAAAGAACAAACAACTGTCTAAATATTCTACTGCAGATTTGTATATATAAACAATTAACTAAAAAAAAATAACATTTATTGCAGCATTGATAGTAAACTTAAATAAGCAAAGGCATGTACCTGGAATTTCGAGAGAGAGAAAAGAATACAATATGAGATCATCATTATGCTGAATTGCTTGAACAACTTTATCTTTGAGAGGAAGAGAAATATCAGCAAGGGCTTTTCCACCCATCCAAAACCTACTGGTCTCCTAAGTTTCCTCAACTGAAGAACCTGACCCTTCACGAGGGTAATCAACAAGGATCAAATTATCATCATGCCATTTTGAGCCTGGTGTCAAGGACCTATACCACCTGATCGATCCTTCACTATGGGTACCTCCCAACTAGAAAGATCACTCTGACCAGTCGTATATCTGGTACTTGATAGCTGGCAGATATTGAATCTAGCATCGTACCTTGGCCAAGAATTTCATTATCATTACTGGCACTCCTGTGCCGTCAACACTCTCACCCTTGCTTGACATGGTTACATTTGTCTCAAGACTTAAATTATAATGTCTGGTTTGATTTCCATTTTCTTTAAGTTTCAGGGTTATATCTTAACCATAAAGTTTATGCATATAAAAGAGATTGATTTGGCATTCGATTTTCTAATTTCATTTAATTAATTAAACCATGGTTTCATCTTGCAACAAAAGTTTTCAATCAAGAGAAGTTCCTTATAGATTTACAGAGATGGAACAATGATTATGTGACCCTCATCAATATTTCCCCTACTATAATCTTAAGCATTATATTCTGTTTTGAAAACTAAGAAGGAACACTTAATCTAACCCAGCTAATGGTTGCTCATAGTTCAGATTTTAATCAATGTTTGGCCATAAAATTCTGACCTGAACCATTCAGTTGATTTTCAAGAAGATGACAAGGTACAAAGGTTTAAGAAAAGAAGATAGAAGTCATGTCTTTGTTAAATTGTAAACAGAAGTGAGGAAGGAGTTCGATTCAAGCATGGAGGTAACTGAGCTTAGAGCAATTCTGACAGCAGCTTGTCTAGCTTTCATTTTACTTCCTAAGAAGAAATTTAGTTATGATTTAGATTGTAGAATTAACCCTTAAAAAGGAGGCATGGAAAGGTGACAGAAGTACTGAAAAACAGTGGATAGTCTCTTTAGTTTTGATAGTCTCTTGTCTTCTTCTGACTAATGTTCTCTTTTTTTTACTGCTGTTCTATTTCTTTATCTTCTTTCCACAAAAAATGGAAAAATGAGAGAGTTTTTTGTTTTCAGGTGTTAGTGTCTTTGTTTTATGTTCAGGGTGGTTGGAAAGGAGAGTGAGGGTCCTTGTAGGGCCATCCTTCCCCGTCCTTTTTTAATTTCATTTTTGTGTATTTTTTTTTTTAAAGAAACTTTTGTAGGCTGGCCCGCAGGATATCCCTACTGCTATTTCCTTCCATCTCCAGTGATTTTTTTAGTGCTTTAGAATTTTTTACTTTTTTGTTTTTTTTTCTTTTAGTAGGGGATGGTCTTGGGGACATTTTCTACCCATCCCCATATCCCCGAAATGTTCTTGTTACTGTAATGGGTGGAAATTCCCAGGGAATGTGTCCCCATGGAACATAGGATGATTATGAATGCTTTATTGTAGATAGATCTCTGCTGTTGTGCACACATTGTTATTTCTATATTGCATAATTATACAAGTTTTCTTAACTTATGAGTACAGCTGCTCCTACAAGTAGAGATGATCTGCTCTGTGTGACAAAGATAACCTTTTGATAATGGGTTTGAACTTTGAACAATTAGAGTTTATAAGAACTTGTTACTTTAGATCTTTTAACAATTAACCACATGATTGACATGCTTGCCAAGTGAACATTAATGGTGGAAATGTGCAACATTTTCCTATAAGCATGATATTATCTAATATGTTATTGTGGTTTTGAATGCTGACATAGGCTGTTATATTTTTCTTATATGTTCCTAGATAGTTGCAGTTGGAGCACAGCCTCTACTCTCTCGCTTCAGCTTTGGTGGGAAGGTTCTTTCCCAAGTGAACTGTGCACCATCATCAGTGTACTCACTAGAAGTGCATTCCTCAGGAGTAAGTCTTTTCAATGTTGAATAGTGTGATTTGATTTATAAATTAAATGTGAAGTGCCTGTTGGTCTGTATTTTGTACCCAGCTTTATGAGGATCTATTAACATTTAGCAGATTAGTTGATATATTACCAGGAGCTCAATTTTTTCACTTATTTGGAGATAAGACCATATATTGGAAAGTTAATTTAAGCTTTTCAAACATGAAGACAGCCAGCAAACTGGAATTAATAATGTAGAATTTCAAAGCATGCTAATAGCATTTTAAATTGCCACAAATAACAAATTAGAAAATCTGCCTCAAAGTGCATCAGTGTTCTTAGCATTTTTGGTTGCCTTGTTCGAAAGCTCCCCAGGAGTACAAAATATTGTTGCCTTACTGTATATGATCAGGGGTTTTCATCTCTAGAGAATGATCATGGGAGGTTCAGCTACTATCACACTCTTAGATTTGAATTGGTATAATTACAATATATGCTAATAGTTATTTCCATATAAAATATACTGCTTTGAAGCATAGATAAAAGATAAAGATATTGATCACATAGCATCTCAACTATTCCCGGCAACCGTGATCATTCATTTTGATCCCTGTTGTTAATAGTTGATATTCATCCTCTTTGGTTCAGCCCATTTTGATTGATATACTGCTGACTAATTCCTTGTTCATGATAACAGGAATTTGAAATCTTGTTTCTATTTCATTTGTTATGTTTTTGCCTAATGCTTTCAGTTTCATTTAGTTTCTTTTATGTAGTTATTCATTTTGGATGTTATGTGCTGTAGTTTTTTATGTTTTATGTTTCCGTGTTGTACTTATGATTTTTGGACTTGGTCACTACCATGGTCGGAAATTTGGACATGCATATAGAGATTGAAGTACTACCATCCTAAGTGTGCATATGTTCTGAAATAGATAGCAGCATGTTAGGAAACATAAAATTTGAAACTTTCATAAAAAAAATAAATTTAAGGTTTGGATTGAAAATGTTTCTCTAATATTAAGTAGAATAATATATCATCCTCACAGCCAGTGCTTTGACATTTTTTTTTCCATAAGTGACAAAAACTGGGTTAGATGAAAAAGAGTATATTATGAAGAGCTGTTAGGCTGATTTACCAAGAAGTACATAGAGAGTTTGCATATCAAAAAGCAATAATATAAGATTTTTAGTTCAAAGATACGTGAGTGAGCATTCAGTTTTATGGACGGCCAACAGGAATGATCCTTTCCTTTATGACTGTTGGGAAGCCTTTTCAAGGAAGAAGGGAAAACATCCAGCTTCATCTTCAGGGTTTTGAAGCTGCTTTTTCCATCGAACTTGGTTAGCAAGAAGGATTTCCTTGGAAAACTTTATACAAAGCATGGCTGGAAAACTTGAACTCGGCATGGATTGGGCAGTCCAAAATTTTGGCTTGGACTTGGGGTTCAGTGAAAACCAACCAATACAAAAAAAAGGAATTTTTTTAATTCATTTGGAAAATAAAGTCTATTTTGATTGTTAGTTTGCCATAATTCAAAGATTACCTGTCATATGACTCTCAAATGCCCAACATTTGAAATTAAAAAAAAGTTCCTAGACAATCAATATGTCCTCTTACTATAATTGTATAACTGTTAATATCTGAAAAACAGTTAAATTCATTCTACATTGCATAGTTTGAAAACTCAGACTTGGCAGCCCAAAATTTTGACTTAGACTCAAGACTCGGCATGGATTTATGTAGGAACCCTGGTGGTTCTCAACCCCGAAACCCTAACTGAATTGCTGATTTTTGTTTGTTTTTGTAGTTTTTGTGTTTTTTGAGGGTTTTTGCACTAAAACAGTAAATTGCGATTTTGCACTAGAAAGCTCTAAAAATTCATAAAAAATAAATAAATAACAACTATGCATCAATATTGATTCCCAGATGAAGGCGCATTAATATATATTGTTCCAGAACTCAGATATCAAATGAAATCAATTACAGAGAGTAGAAACAATATTTTATTCTTGAAAAGACCCTGTAGACTTGCAGGTGCCAGAAACAAGAAGTATTGTATGGCTGAAACAAAATATGAATCCTCAGGCTCTGAAAACGATGCTAGAGCTCTGTAGACCCTAGGTGCACCAGATCGAAGTGATAGAGACTGATAGCTGAAGGCGTGGTTTCCTGAGGAGGAAGGTACGGCTTGCTGGTACAGAAATGTACGGCCCCAGCAGCAGCATTAAATGAAGTACGGACTCAAGAAATAAGATGCCAGATCTCTGTGAGAAGAACTCTGTGAAGTCGCCTCAAATACTGGATGAATGTTCTCTGTTAAACCCTGAATGAATCAATCAATAAGCTCGATCTGTAACCTCTGTGTGAAGTCACCAAGAGACAATCTTCAACTGGTATTGCATAGTCTCAGTATGCCAAACTCTGAAGAGGTATCGTTCTCCAGAATCTATTCGTCTGTTGAAACCCTAGGTTTTGCAAACCCCAATGCTCAGAGCAAAAATAAGACAAATTTGAATAACATATCATCATGGTTCGATTTGTCTTTCCTGTGAATATATACTCTCTTGCAAAAATTCGACCCAACTCACTTTTTAATAATCATTTAAATTAAATGATCAAATTCGTCCTTTTTGACTTAGGAGAAAAATAATAATTAAATGACGTCTCATTAATGAATAATAATTATTCATTATATCAAATATATCACTTTATTATAAAGTATTAAAATACTGTATAATATACCATTTAATTATTAATATTTAAATATATTAATAAAGTGACTTTAATATAAAGTCAAAATATTAAATATTTAATAATCATTAAATACTCCTTATTTCTCCTTGTGACCAACAAACTGAAGAACTGGGTCGATTCCGAGCTAACCAGCTGAACCAGGTGCCCTGCCCAAAATAGCAGCTTCCGCCTGTCCGACTTTCTAAAAATAGAAAGTCTTTGAAAAGCTCGATACGGAAGGATTAGAAGGCCAACACGAGAGAACAAGCTGCAACAAACTCGAGAACATTGAGTAAGCGCCTCGGACAGATACCACTTACATGCGACCTAGAATTCAGAAATAATATTGGGCAACCACATGACGAGCTGCATGGCCCGACTAGGATAAGGGACATCTGAATTTAGCAAAAAAAAAAAAAAAGAAAAACCTCATAATCTAAGTCACCAGGTTCGAATTCGAATTCGAGTTCGACAACATTGAAATTCGACAAGGAAAAAATTCGAAAAGTATAAAATTCGGATAAAATTCGCCTAATGTAATTTAAAAAAAAATTAAAATAAAACATTAATATATAGATTTATTTTAGGTTTTATTAATTATTAATATAAGTTTAATACAAATAAAAACTAAAATAATAAAATATTTAATATTTCACATTTTATAAAATAATACAATATTAAAATATTTAATTTAAATCTAAGACTAGGTGAATAAGATAATAAAATATTAAAACCTAAAATAAATCTAATATTAATAAAATAATAAATAAAACCTAAAATAAATAAAACGATAATGCAAATTCAAAACAAAACGGCATAAAATTATATGGAATATGCAGCGACGCCTCCCTTTTGTGCTTGCAGTGACAGAGGCTTGCCGGAGCTTGCGACACGATCTTTGCTTGTAGAGTGAGAGTCGACCACAATCTTTGCTTGGAGATTGAAACCCGTGATGCTTAAAAAGCAGAAAGAGATTTGCACAGTGCCGACCTTGAAGACCCGACCGCGATTTTTGTTTGTAGAGTGTCAACCTTGAAAACCTGAAACTTCATAGAGATTTCGCCACCGATAGAGACTTGCATGCCTTAAAAATCAGAAAAAGATTTCGCTGCCGACAGAGACACGTTATTTGGCGGAAGAGAGGCATTAAAAAAATCCGTCCGAAATCCTAAAAAAATTGCTTTTTGAAAACGCTTATTAATAAATTTTATACCATACGAATTTAATCGAATTTCATGTTTTTTTTAGAAATTCGACGAATTTCGAATTTCATGCTTAAAATTCGCCAAATACGGTGACTTAGCTCATAATGACACAAAAAAAAAAGAAATAAACACATTTAGAGAACATAAATGTAATGTCCCCTTCTCAGTAGCCACTCCGGAGATCATTTAACCTTCATTATTGCCAGGGCTAAAGCAGAAATAAGGGAATAATAATTAAATTAATTGTTTATAAAGTTATTTCCATAAATTAAAATTAGAAGGGTAACTTTATTTATAATTAATTTAATTATGTTGGCGTAACAACTAACACCTTTGGAGTGCAAGTTGGTACGGACAGCTATGCACACTACGCAATGAGTGCTTTTCAAATTAGAAGGGGAAGCTCCCTTGTTGTGCTTGACAAAAGTGCTTTGAAAAGGAAAGTAAACTAAACTATATCCTATCTTTTTGTCTCAGCTGTAGAGGTACAAGGCTTTCACAAAAACTCTATACGTTGCAGCTAAGTATTTTCTGGTTTCACTTAACTACAACTCACAAAACTAAGAACTCAGAGCATGAGGAAACGGAGCGGGAATGATTATCTGACAATAAGCCGGGTACGAACTCACAACGTGAAGGCAAGGTGGCACAACTATCTGCTTGTTTGAATAGGCTTATTGGAAACAACAATATACGATAAACTAAGTACAGATTCTCAGCTTTATGGCAAGGTGGCACAACTATCGGCTCAATCTGAATAAGTTTATTATTCAAACACATCATACGATAACCAGGGAAAATAGATTCCTCAGCAGAAGGTGGCACATCCTATCGACTCAATGAACAAGTTTATTGAACACAAAACAAGAGTTGATACAACTAAGGAAAAGAATTCCGCCATTATAATTTACGCCGTTGAAATTGGCATAACAATTCATCATAATATAGCAAAAACACGAGCAGGATCTGAGCGAGCAATATTGAAGGCAAAGATTTAAGGCACAGCATATATTATTTCTCTCTAAAATTGCAAAGTTATGTACAAATGAGCAAAAGCTCATTTATAGTTATGTCGAAAGGTGTAGGGAACCCTAAATCACCTTGAAGTCAACTTCTGATCTTACAATGTGCAAAGTTTATTGTTACGCTTCCTAATAAAGGAAACCTCTGAGTTAACTGAAAGCTTCACCATCAGTTAAGCGAAAAACATCTAATCTAAAAATGGACAATTGTGCAAAAGCATGCGTCCTTATTGAAAGCATGTTAGCGGAACACTACCATCGGTTAGCAGTAAACCCTAAAATAAACTCCAGTGAATGAAGCTGATCTACTTAATGAATATGGCATGAGATAAAGCCGATGAGGATTAACGAGAAGGTAATGCCAAGTTTAACTCTTTGTGTGTAATGTCTATTACGAGGTGGGGAGCTTTGAAGTCTGCCGTGATCTCACGACGGCAAATACCTCAATGAGATTGTTAGCGCATCACTATGCAGGCTTTCCAGAATGCTGTAGAATGCTATGCACATGCGGCATGTCCTCACCGGTTGTGATACGGAACTGAAGTTCTGCTTGCTCTTTGTTTAAGCCGGTTTCATAGCGACGACGCTGGTGTCAGTAGGTGCTTTGAGAGTAGCGCCAAGTTTATCACATTATTAATGTCTATTACGAGAGGTAGGGCGAAAGTCTCGCGATGCGTCACCAGGCAACCAATCCCTCAATGAGATTGTTAACTGCATCACTATCTGGAGCTCAGATACTTTGTCGAAGAATGCTATGCCTGTGTAGCATGTCCTCACCAGCTGTGATCTAGAACTAAAGTTCACCTTTGCTCTTTGTTGCTTCATCGAACAACGCTGACATGACTGTAAGTTGATTAATCTTATAGCCAACGGTCTCCCCACTGAAAATAGTATGAATGAGTGCTTGGAGCTCTGACTGAACATCAGTAAGCTCAACATACACACCACCCTCAATTTGATATTGACACGGTAAGCGAGATACTAAGGTTCTCACAGACCGGAGTGCACTAGTAACGTGGTCTCTACTCTCAGTCAATTCTGACGCCATTGTTTTTTCTATCTTTGCCTTGAAAACCAACTGTGTTTTCCAAGAGAAGATAGCCTCTTTATCCTCTGCATCTGTGACTGATTCATATGCCATACTCAGGTGAGCAATCATAATCTCATCTCGGGGTCTATTAATCGCCATGTCTCGCTCCTCATCTTGGAGACATAGATGGAGCTCTCGTGCATTGTACTGCAACTGATATAACTCTGTAAGCATAACACGACCTCTAGCAACAAACTCCTCCCACTCATCCAAACGCTTGCCATATGCAACTAAATGATTAAGTTGGCCCTGTTCTGCTGGAGGCTCAAGCATCGGCGGGAGTGTGGTAATGACATCTGACCTGTGTACAAGGCTAGAAATGTACTGGCGAAGCTGTCTGATTTCAGCCTTGAGGGCTGCCTTATCTTCTCCGTCCTTGAGCATTCTATCCCTGGCACTGTCCGTAGCAACCTGTAGGAGATCAACCTGAGTCTGGCGTGTGCTACGACCAAGGTTGACTGTGATAACCTCGAAGTCCTGAGATTCCAACTCGTCCAAGCTCTTCCCCTTTGGAGGTATAGCAGTCTTGACGACGATCTCCATGTTAGTATTCCTCTCCACGTGGACCATGTTCTTGATCCTCTTGTCTGGCACATCCTGGTAAACCTGATCAAAATCTGAATGGTAAGGACATAGGATGGCTGCCTCCTCTTCCTTCCCAGTTGATTTTCAATCCAAGACTGATCTCAGCTAGTGCTACTGGAAGGATCTATACTAGCAACAGGAGGTTGTGACGAGAGTGAATATGTAGAACTACTGCGAGATGGGGAGTCTAAATCCAATTCAATATGAATTGGGGCTGGTGACTGCTCCGGAACTGGTATAGGAACTTGAGGCTGAACCTTAGGCACTGGCAGACTCTGAACTGGCCTCTGAACTGGCTCTGTGATAGGCTGTCTGTCAGGCTCTGTATGTGTATTAGTGGCAAGCGCCTTACCTTTTGAATTGTTGGGCGCTTGACCTTTCTTAGGAGGGTTACTCCTCTTCTTCTATTTTGGTTTTGACGAGGAAGGTAGCAAAGGATTCACCACTGGCGGCTCTGCTCTAGGCACACTTACCCTCCTAGTCTTCTTGCTGTCGAGGTAAAGTATACTGTTCTGAATAACTCTACTTGACCTCTCCTTTACTGTTGCATTCTCCTTAGCATACCAATCAACTGCTGGCAACGGCTGTGTATCGACCTGCTCTATGAGAAACTGAGGAAGAACTTCTCCCTCATCATCTGATAATCCTCCCACATCTTCTAATAAGAAAACAAAAATCTGTGAGAGAGAAAAGCGGCCGTAGCTACGTTTGCGAACCTCGAAGTCATCCGCGCAGTTTGGCCAATATTCCTCCATAGAAGGCTTATGATATGCACGTCCAGCAAGGTGAGTTGTGTAATGACCCCAAAGATCATAGTCACGTGCCTCAACAAGATACTTGAGATGATATTTCTCGAGCTGTTGTCCTGCAGTTTTGGCATCAATTGCCGTCTTGCACCAATACATTCCAAATTGAAAAGGAAAATTGGCAGTTGGTCTATGCTTGTGACACAAATGACGATGAACATCATGTAACTACCTCAGGAACTCCATAAAAACTGTCTTATCCGAAGGATGATGTGGAAGCATAGCTGGATTTCCTATAAATTCATATACTCGAATGTAGGTGTATGTTGGGAACTGAATAAACCAATCCGCCCAACCATCCATCGCTGCTCTAGCAACTGCCGAGAGATGAATGTGCAACTCCCGGTCCAAATTTCTCACTGTATAAGTTAGGAAAGCCTCGTGAACACGCTTGAAATGACGTTCGGCCTTAGTGAACTCAAGCTGATCATAATAGTGATAGACTTTCTGAACACTGAGAATGCCCACAGTGTTTAGTCCTTAGAACTGACCCTGATAAGCAATCAAGTACACGAGATTAGAACACATATGAAACTCATGAGCAACTAAGAAACCGCTGATCTGCTTGTGGATAACATCGCTGATGAAGGATGCCCAGTCATAATGCTCCTGCCCAAATATGATGCGACCAATAATGTAATACATCTAGGGCAGGAAAACATTTGCATGTGATTGACCTGAGAGACGATTCAAGAGTGTAATTAGAATCAAGTACTCATCCTTGTACTCACCACGACCCACATTGTTTGGCAATTTGTTCTTCTCTTGCTTTAATCATCTTTCTGCCATTTTACTCTGGCACTTGTCCACATCAGCATTGAATGCATGCTCGCATTGCTCCATAGAAATAACTAGACTATTCGGGTGCTGAGGTATACCGAAACTTCTTTCAATGTCCAAAGGCTTGAGACTGCAAATAACTCGTCCATCAACTGACACTATCTCACGAGTAGCAGAGTTGTAATGCTTAATACAAGACATCACGAACTTAACACAATGAACGAAGATAGGTATGGAAGCGGCCTCCAATAACCTGGACTGCTAAATGTTCTGAATAATCGAATCTTTGATCTTGACTGGATCTAGAACTACTTCTAGCAACACCTTGTGAAGATTTGTTTCAACTGTCCCAATGAAGTCGTGAGTAAGGACTGATTTGGTCCTGTATTCGAGCTGAGTGTACTGCATTTTGAAAAACTCGCTTGTTGATTGTGAACTTGACTATGTTCTGACAAGATTTTTGGAAAGCTGAAAATAGCCTGCTGAGGCTAAAAATAGCCTATTGAAGAGTTATTTTCGGTGAAAAATCTGAGATATGGGTTTCGTCCAGAAAAAGATTCTAAGACAACCCAGAATGTCAGAAATGCGGAAATTTGACTTCTACTCGACCATGCAAAGTGTTTTCAGTTGAGAAAATTAGAAATTGAGAACAGATGCTCTAGAGTTAAAAATTCCTGAAAAATCAAGTGCATGAATTTAATTCGAGGAAGCTATATAGAAATGATCCAGATGTTTAGACTTGTCAAATTTGCCAACTTCAAGAACATTCAAATTGGATTTTGATAGAAATTTGAGAATCAAAGAGGAGAAAAACGTTTTTTCTATGCTCTTTCTTCTGTGAAAATTGCCCCTTATTCTTCAAATTTGCTGATGAATGTGAACTTGAACCTGCAAAGAAATTTGTTTGATGAAATCGCCACTAGAAACTAATGATGAATTTGCCCAACCTATAAAAACTCGCCTCTGCTTTGAAGAAATACGAATTTCTTAAGCTGTGTGAATGATTAATGATGGCGCCGTGTTTAAATAAAGAGAATTCGCACCATATTATTGACTGCAAGATTTAAAACCTCGACTGAAATAGAATGATTCTGATTGGACCCCCTCCAGTTACATTGAGACTAAGTCGAAGTCCAGAATAAAAATAATAAAATAATATTCAGTTGCCAACCACATGCGAATTTCATCTTACAACATAAAGGGGCGCCAAAAATAGTTTATTGGACAAAATCCCCACCTTTCATGCTGGCATGCAATTTGAAAATTTAATATTATTTTATTTAGTTGACAAACCCTGTAAAGCATTTGGACATGTCTAGCAGACTTTACTGATTTCGAAAAGTCCTCATTTGACCTCATAGGCGTCCATTTGCTCAAGACATCACGTTTTTTATTAACTTCCTACTTTGTAGTTGACTACAAAGTTACAACTGGCCATCTTCGACACTGATTCCTGGGTGACCAGATGATGCTAGGATTGAGCAAGTGTATTCATTACGAAGCCTGTAGAGCAAGGAAGAAATGTCTGTTGGGAGTCGTCACTGCAAAATCCATCATTTAACACCTCAAAGAATTGGGCGCCCTTGATTAAATTGATTTTCAAGTACCAGACTTAACCATTTCTCCAAACTGCCATCTGACGCTTCAAACGGCTGCTGACAATGAACGGTGAACCCTGCTGACTGAATAATAGGTGACTGCATGACTAGAGGTATTCCGCATTCAACGAATATACGCAAGGCATCTGAAAAGTGCATTAAGGACCCCTAAAGTAAGAGCGCCCTTGGCCTGAAAAGGCACAAACACCATTTTGACGAAAGTGGAACTCTCAACCAGATGCCCTACTTTGACCTCTGATATCTGGTGCTGGGATGGCCTGATTCGAGCATCGTCTACCTCAACGCGTAGCCAGAAGGACCTACGAGAGATGTTTCTGTAGGTGACGAAGCAAGAAAACTGCTTCTAAGACCTCAAATAGAAAGGCGCCTTTCCCAAGATGGAATAGATGACCAGACTTGGCCATTTTCTGAGCTTTCTTCGTTTTTCAGTATTTCACCAAAGACCTCGCACGTACGAGCATTTGCCAAATCTTGAAGGCTGACGGCTGGGCTCGTTGGATAGATGGAGTAATTACGCTCTGTTGTACCCCAAAATTAAAATTTTTGTTACACTTAGATATTTTGAAGAAATAAGTAAAAGTCTTGTTAAATTAGTCAAAAAGGTCAAAATTTGGGTGTGCATGTCTTGCATGATGGGTTAAAACGCAAAATTTTCAAAATCTAATGATTTGGGTCTGCTAAGAGTAGCTTAATCTACAAAACCCAGATCTCAGTTTTTCATCCCTAAATTTTAGGAAAACTGCTATTTTTAGAAATTTTCTAAAATTAGTAGCTTTTTCTAGGTTTCTTTGGAAATGGATACTGGCAAAACTTTCTAAAAATAGAAAATTGGTCCGTTAGGGTCCAAACTGATTTTGATTGGCTCAAAATACATCCATATCAGGTTGGTGCAGTCAGAATCTCAAAATAATTAGTTTTGCCCTAGTGGGTCTATTATGCTTTTTCATAAGCATATTAGGAGCTTCGAGGTCATTAATGGAGGTCATCCCGTTGCCAGGTGTCAGATTCAACATTCAGAGCATTCGATAGAAGGCAAGTTGGTGGACGAGCTTGAAGAACAAGGAAGAAAAAATTTAAAATGGTGAAAATTTTCTAACATTGCCAGACTTGGGCGCCCCTAGTAAAGAAAGGCGCCCATCTTTTTAGGGCATCAAATGTTGAAATTAGGGTTTATACCTCCAATCAAAGTTGTTCAGTTCTCTGTCAGCTTCGCAGTGAGTCCAATGGTACAGTCAACGGATCATCCAGTCATCCAAAATTCGAGGCTGAACAGGGGTATCCAAACTGATGTCAGAACGAGAGAAAGTGAAAAATATCAAAATTTGGCCTAAGTTTGGGTAAAGTAGGCGCCCCTGGTGAAGAAAGGCACCCAACTTTTTGAAGCACCGAATTCAGCTTTCAAGGTTCAAAAATATGCTCGATCTCTTCTGTGTTCAGCCAGCTTCGTCACGCCTGTCTCCGTCAGATCATCCGATTGGTCGTCTTTCAACAAATTCAGATTGAAGTCAAAGGTACAAAATGAAGGTTTCAAACTCTCAAGAAAATCAAATGAAATTTGACTAAGTCTGGAAGGTTTGAGCGCCCCAAGAGAAGAAGGGCGCCCAAGTTTTCAAGGTATCTAACAGATGAATTCAGGGAAGTGTGTCTAATGTGATCTCTTCGTAGTCGATCTGGCTTTCTAACGAGATATCCAACACGCCGATCAGAGTTCGCAGTCACCAAATACAAGGAGCTGAAAGTAGGGTCCGACGAAGGCTGAAAACCAAGATTCAAAGGCAAACAAAAAAAGTTAAAAAAAATCTAACTCTGATGAACATGGGTGCCCCCAGCCAAGATGGGCGCCCAAACTTTTTAGGGCCTAAAATTCACTTTTTAGCGAAGATCGTCCCAGAAGATCCCTCTCAATATCTCGCCAGCTTCGCGATGAGCAAAATAGGTAGTCGATCCGACACCCGGAGCTCTAGATTCAAAGAGATCATCTCTAGAAGAGGAGGTAATGAAGAAGTTGAAGATCATAAAAATGGCCAACTCTGGACAAAATGGGCGCCCCTGGAAGGAAAAGGCACCTATGATTTTGGAGGTCAAGATGAAGTGTTTTGCCAGAGATGCCTCCAGAACAATCTTCTCAGAATCAGTCGAGCTTCGCAATGAATCCTTCAGCTTGTCCATCAGATCAATCTGCAAGCCGGAAATGAGAGGCGAATTAGGGGGTCAAAATGAAGAAAAGTTGGAAATGCCAAAAATTTGACTAACACTGGATGAAGTGGGCGCCCCTGGTGAAGAAAGGCGCCCAACTTCTCATTCCTTAGAAAATTTTTCGAAGTTTTCAAAAGTTTCAAAATTACAAGTGAAGGATGGCATCCAAGTTCAATGAAGCTGAGATTTTAGGGTTTTGGAAATAAAAGCAAAAGAAAGCAAAGTAAAAACAAAACCCTAAGTCTATTTAACACCTCTTTTCAATGTTATTTTTATTATTTTTGCAGGTAGCATTCAGAGGAGAAAGTTGGAGCAGCAAGTTTGAAGAATTTTCATGATCCAATAATTCATCTTTGCTGGTTTTTCATCAGTTACCGGTCGACCAAAGCATAAACCCTTGCTTTTTCAAAAGCTTTGTCATCGAGAAAGATGAATTTTTCAAAGAAGGCTGGAACAGAATTACCAATACATCACGGGTCTTTTCTCTTCATTCTTATTCACGAGAATTTTCAAAGAACTTCATCAAGTTGCAGTAGTTGCTTTTATTTTGCATGTTAGTGAAATCCTCAGTGCATTTAGTTTTCAATCATCTGGGTCCTCTCAAATCAGTCTTCTGAAGAAAACCCATATCACAGCTTTTTTTTAAGAAAGTTTCAAATTCTAGGGTTGGCTACTTTTTCGATCAGCCATCAATATTTTGCAAATCTAATCAACTGAGTCCATTTCTAATCTTGATACGAACGAAACCGAGGTGCCCGACTTTTTGGGAAAAATTGAAGAAATTAGGGTTTGCTGTTTTAAGGAAAAATTCAAAATTTTTCAAAAAAGCGGATACGGGTTGTAACAAAATTACGAGCAAAACCCATATCTCAAAAAATTTCAAAAATTTGTCCGTTCGAGCAAGAAAGTCGACATTCTAAAATAGAAATTGCTCAAGGCTTGTCGGGAACCAAGAGTTCTGATCATTCTTCAAGGTTTTCGAAATGGAGTACACTCCCAATGATTTCAAGACCAAATCAACTCTCTACCATGATTTCATCAAAACAGCTGAGACAGACTTGCATCACATCATTCCGGTGTTTGATCTACATATATGAAGGCAACACCTAAATAAAAACTTGGGACGTCGGACTCCCTCGCCCAGCAGCGTCAAGATTTCCTATATCGGTTCGAGTCCGGTTCGTATCGCTTACATCAAACATTACAACTTAGGCGCGGAGATTAATCCAGCGAGATGGCGAATTGATTTCGCGGTCCTAATACGATATATGATCGAGAAAAGTGTTTTCATTCCCCATGGCACGAGCGTTACTATCTCAAGATTTGGAAGGTGTGAAATTAATGGTGAATTGCGTAGGGGCGAAACTATCTGATAAGAAGATTACCGCGAGATGGATGAAAAAGCATAGACTCGCCCAGAATGTGGGGCGATGATCAGGATAATTCGGTGTTGTTAGCGGTTGCAGTCCAGTTGGTGGAAGGATAGGCCATATTTCAGTGATGTCAACAAAGTTCGATAAAGCGGCCAATGAGGTCGAAGATTTCTTGAGATCTATTGCAGATGCTGAAGATATTCTTGAAAAGCGGTGTTTTGTTGTTGATGGCATAGATGCACCGAACCGGGACACAATCTCTAACTTCCTAGCGGATGTGATCGAGCTTTAAAACAACTTTCTTCTAGAAGCTGCTCACGAAGCGCCAGCTTTCTGTTGGCGAACAATTACTTATCCATTCTTTGAGGATAGAAAGAAGATGAAATGTAATAGTTGGCGTTTCCCGCTTTTTCTGCTTTCTAGGGTTTTGGTTGTTATCTTCTTTCTAGATTTAGTAATAAAGCTTGCTCTCTGAGCAAGCCCTAGATTGTGAAAGCAAGAAGATTTTAAGGTTCCCTACTCCTCTGCTTGTCACAAATAGGCAACTGGCATTAGTTTCTTGAACCGTGCTGAGTGAGAACAAGCAGAGCTATTGTGCCTTCTATTTGTTACTCAAGTATTATTTCCAATTATTGTGATAAACGGTGTTTAGGCCCTCTTTGTAACAAAGGTTGGTAACGATTTAACGAACTTTATTATTGGTAGAAGGCAAGATTGCAAGCCCTCCTTTAGTTGCAATTTCTTGTTCCACAGAGCATGTTAGAGATGGGTTTTGTTTACAAAAGTTGATTAGCAACAAATCATAGCCTCTTTGCCTTGGTCAAATCTCAAATTTTCAAGTTATTTACTTAGTCCTACTGGAAGAATATTGATTTCAGCAACTTGCATTGAAGTGTGTAGATGTTTGTTGGGGAAATGGTTATTGAAGTATTTTATTAGAAATCTGTTAATTTCTAGCTCGCTCTTCATATTTGCCGAAGGTTAAGAACGTCGCTGATTTCTGAGTATTCGTGGTTGAAGGTCAAACAGAAAATCATTTCAGAAACGTGTTTAAACCTTGTGCTCTAAAGCTGATCAAAAGATGGCAACGGTTTCTGGTTTACTTTCTTTCAAACACTACTCGGCAAAGGAGGCTTCCCCTCTGAAGCGGTTTATAGGCATAGCATGCGTTTCAAATATGCATATGCGAAGTGCCAATTGCATATCGCTCAAGTCCCGTGAAGACTTCAAACGTCAATAACCTCATCTAACAGGTCTAAAGGCTAGGCGCCCCTGGCCTACAGAAGTACAGTGAAATTTACATGTTTCTCCGCTTGCTAAATTATGTGCCTGGTAGAATCTTTGCCATGATCTCTCAGAATATTGGATTAACAGGCAAGTTGGTGCATTGCGAAGCCAGACTAGAGTAGCACAGATGTCAGGAAGACCTCGTCAGCAAACTAAATCATCTCAAGGGTCATTTTGAAGGGCGCCCCTGAGCTACAGGGGCGCAATTTCACCATTTGAGGAAGCTCTGTGATATGAACTCTCCTCATAATCTCATCTTCTAACGTTGTCTGCCGGAGCTCTGGGACTCGAATGACTGCATTTGGCAGCTCGTCGGATAGGCAGACTAGTCGTGAAGAGATCGAATACATCAATCATCAGGAAAACCAAGACCTAACCCCCCTTTAAGAGGTGCGCCTTTGAACTACAGGGGTGCAAAAGCTAAAAAGTGACAAGCTTCTGCAAACTGCAACCTTTAGAATCTTCAACTTCTGTCGCCAGTTACCGGAGTTACGAGTCTCGGATAGCCTCGCAGGATAGCTCATCGTATAACTGGAGTAATTCTGAAGAGTTTGACTGTATTCATGAGCATTAACCACAAAATCTAGGCCTTGAAAAAGAAGGGCACCCCTGGGCTACAGGGGCGCAATTTTGCTTTTCCTTGAGAAATCTTCATAAATTAACCATTGAAATCCTCGTCTTGGCCACTGAAATGACCATACAAAGGTATAATTATCGTCGTGAAATGCTCCTCCACCGTGAAATGCTTTGTTCTGAGTCTCTGAGTCAGGTTCTGATCAATGGATACTGCGTTTGACTGACAAAACATTGACAAAACTCCATGCTTGATATTGCCCAAAAACTGTATTTGACATCATTTTAGCAAAGTTTAGACTATTTTAAGCAAAATGCCTTGATGAAGCAAAAAAATTGGTTTGGGTACAACAAATTAAAGTGACTTAAAACAAAATAATATATTATAAAGTCACTTTGGAATAAACTAATAATATTTCTAGAAGCTTCTTGGAAGTCATTGAAAAATCTTTATAAGGAGTTGTGGGCTTGACATTTGGGCATGTCTTGGATTATACATTTCATACCAGATTGGTAAAAGCTTGAATGCTTGCTTGTTCGAGGGTTTGAAGACTCTAGGATACTAGATTCGGTTGTGAATGATCAACCCTAGCTGGAGATTGTTGAGGAATCCATCCAGGGTTTCTACAAGAACTTCATTATAAGAGTTTGAATAGTGCAATAGCTGATGTATTATTGCACTTCTGAATAAGGAGTTTGAATTGATGCAATAGCTGGTTTATTATTGCATTGAAGAGTTGCAGCAGCTGATTTATTGTTGCAATCATTATTTCACTTGTGGAGGAAGTTTATTTCTTGCTGGTTTGATTATTTCAAAATTTAATGGTCTTTGATCAAATTTCGGATACATAAGGAGTTTGATTTTATTTGGAGGAAGTTTCAGATATTTTGAAGAAGCTTAAGAAGTCGATCTGCTTGAAGGAAGAATTGAAGATTTTGAGGATTATTTTCAATATTAGGCATATTGATTTTTATCATTGGAGGCAATTCACTTTGGCTGGAAAAATCGTGGTCATCAAGCAAAGATAGGCGCAGAAATTGTGGCATTTTGAATAATTCGATTTCGGAGAATTTCATCTGGTTTTTGCATTTCAAGGAAGGACGAATGCTTGCTGGACTGAGAGGAGAAAATCATGGCTGCTAGCATCCTTCAGTCGCTGCTTTTTCAGTAACTGGGTGTCCACCAGGTTGGGCAATTCATCATCTTATTGTATTGTAAGAATCTTGCATTTAGGTCTGCATTATAAGTCATTACATCGCTGTCCATACAGCAACATTGTAGCTTGCATTTTGCACTCTAAAATATTCTGGTCGACATGTAACAATCTTTGTATCGCTGTCATAAACTAAGATTGTATTATCATTGCTATATTGCAAATCGTCTATGTTGGATCAGCAGTTGAGTTGTAAGATTTGAAGTTGCATTTAGAAATCTTTGTATTATTACCCATTCATGATATTATCATTTCACATGATAAAATTACCTAGGTCTGCACTTGTATTGTTGCCATATAAATCTGAGTTTGTATTGCCATACTTGCATTGTAAGTCATCTCTTTAAGAAGGGATCTGCTGTGAGCATCATTGATATTTGTTGTAATTGGTTTGAGCTACAATGCTACACACAATGGAGTTTTGGAGTTGCATGACAATTGTTTGTCAAAACATCTCTTTGCTGTAACTGCACTTTTGCATGAATTATCAGTCATCATATAGTTTAGAAAAATCAGAAATTACTTTGCATTGCATCTTACTTTCATTGCAGTCAATTGGCATACTTAGATTAAGTCATTAGAGTCTTTACATGCATTCTAGTCATAATATATAAAGAGAAATATCACTGCTTAGCTGAAAGGAGATCGTAAGACAATTGTTTGACAAAATTCCCAAGCATCAAAAACAGAAAATAAACATCAGATTTGGCAAGGGTCTTTACAATAAATCTAATTTGACTATCGAGTTGTCATAATTCAAACATTACACGTCATATGATCCTCAAACTCTCAACTTGAAATTTCAGCCACTATGTTTGTTATTTTAAGGCGCTAGAAGAGTTTGAACTCAAGACTCGGGAGTCCGAGCCTAAGCTTGAGAGTCTTGGGGTAGGACTTGATCAAGTACTCTCCAAGACTCGACTAGACATGATTTCTAATTCTGTGGTAGTCTAATAATAAGCAAATGGATTGATGTCATCCAAATTGATGGCATCATGAGGGCCCTCCACATTTCTGGTTTGAAAGTGAAAATTGTACGGAATGAATACAAGGCCATTGAGGTGCTCTTGGGTCAAACTATTTGTCTCCTTGGTGTGAGGATTTGATTCCAGCCACACCTAGAAGTGCTACATGACTGGGACAAAACACATATAGTTAGCCTCTAAATATTTGGTGTGCCAATGCCATAAATCTTCCCCCCACAAGTCTGTTAATACAAATTTTTAAAAAGGTACAACTATTAAGTAAAAGTTCAAGACTTAAAACTTTCAAGTTTCTAGTATTGAGATAAAAATTAAAGGACTGGTTTTCTTTTTGACCTAGCTGGTATTCGTTGCTTTGAATGACTTGAGGTGAAGAAAAAAGCTCCCGCACCCTTGTAGAACTCCAACTCATCTAGAATTTTGTCTCTAATGTCTTTGTTTGTCCCTACCCTCTCTATGCATGAAGCAAGGCCTATCCTAACCTCCTCATTAGTCTTAGACTCTTATGTTTATTAGAGAAGTAAACTTTCAGGTTTAGGGATTACCCAAGGCATGCATTGGCTAGTGGAGTTAGTTCATTGCATGGCTTAAAAAATTGACGAGTACTTGCTTGACTAACAAGTGCTCGACTACAAATATTGTTGGTGAGTAATCACTACAAAAACTCGACTTTGAGCTTTTATAAAGGTTCACAATGATTACTGTAGAAAAAAATGTTCAGTTGCTTTGAGTGTGTTAAGATGACGGGGAATTAAAACCACTACCAGATTGGTGCCTTTATCTAGTTGGGCAATAGAGTCCCTAAGTCCATAGAAAACTATAATTATAATTTAAGGTGAAACCTTAATCAAGATACCACAACACATTATGCCTTTAAAATTGCACAAGCAAGTTGGGCTTTGCACATACATAAAAAAACAATAAATGTTTGCAGAATATTAAATGAGTCTACTTAATAATCCGTGAGCATACCAATATATTTCCTTTATTGTTATGAGAAGATACCTTCCAAATACCTTGCAAGGATTTTATAATCATTGAGCTGGCCAACTAATCAATACACATCAAAAAATGTACACCATACACAAAGAGATCCTCAACTAAGGTTAATTTTGTCTTTAATCATTTGATCTACAAAGGTTACAAATGTGTTGTTACAAGTTTGGGATAAACCCATATTGCTACAATAAAAAAAAAAAAAATACCTAGATCTAAAAATTGTAAACCCTAGGAGACTTTTGCGTGAGTTTTTCTCTGCTATGTTCCCATTGTCTTCCCTTTTTCCATCATCCTTGAATGATAACTTTTGGGTCCTTAATATGTAATGTCCCTTGCTAATTCTGGCCTTAACTTGATGATTTGAAGCTTCGGAAATTTTGTCAAACACTTGCCTTGCAAAGTCTGAACTTGCTGATTGTAGTTTCTTTTTGATAATTGCAAATGCATATGATGTTTTGATCAACTAAATGTCTTAAATGAAAGTATGCAAGGACTGGAACTAAATGGTAATGCAATGCAATGGATTCTAATGACTTTCCAATGCTCAATGATGACTGAAAATATAATGCAAATGTGTAATAGCAGCAAGAGACATTATGACAAACATTTGTCATACATTACTCAGACTCTTTCAAAGCTGAAGCTAATGCTTGAGATGAGCTACATTGCCTTATAATGACTGAAAGTGAAGTGCAACCGTGTAAATGTAAAGCTACAGCCAAAAGGTATTTTAGCAAACACTTAGCATGCAAACTCCTAACACCACTATAGCTGAAACTTGTGCAAATATTCAACTACAGCTCATTGACATTTAAGACAAATAGTTGGTATGCAAGTTTCTTATGCCAATTGAATGCTACAGCAATGAGGAATTATACCAAACACTTGTCATGCAAACTTATGAATTAAAATGAATAGCTACAGCAATTTGACATTTCGTCATACACTTTGTGTTGTACCCAAAACCAAAATTTTTGCTTCACTAAGGCATTTTGCTTAATTGAGTCTTAATCTTGTTAAAGTAATGTCAGAAGGTCGTTTTTAGGGTTTTTAAATATGGAGTTGGTGTCAGTGTCATGTCAGTCTGTTATTGAAGGAATTTGAGAAAAGTGAAAATTTGAAGAAAAATCGTTAAAATGTTCTATCTCTGGAGAAGGAAGCACATTTTCAAATGAGCGCCCTATCTTTTAGGGGCTCAGATCCTGTTTTTCGGGTTTGTCACTTCCAACAGACATTTGTCCGGCATCACGTCAGCTTCGCGATGAGCTGTCAAGTTTGTCAAACGGACCTGTTTTGCTCGAGTTACGGAGGATACAACGCAAAACGAGAGGAGAGTCAGAATTGGCTCAGCTTCGCGATGAGCTGTCAAGTTTGTCAAACGGACCTGTTTTGCTCGAGTTACGGAGGATACAATGCAAAACGAGAGGAGAGTCAGAATTGGCTAACACTGGTAAAAAGCGCAGCTTTTGGAAAATGGCGCCCATCTTTTTGAGGTGTCAGATGAACGCTTTTGACTAAATGCCACCCAGGATGTTTATCTCACATTTGTTCGAGCTTCGCGACGCATCCGTCAGTGGGTGAATCTGAGTTGCTGAAAGGCTAGAACTTGAGGTCAAACATAGGGTCAAATCTTGGTCAGAATATCAAGGAAATGAGCAAAAGAGCACTTTTTCTGAAAGGCACCTGAGCTTTTCAAGCCTTTAATGCCTTCTTTTTGATGATCTTAGATATTCAATTTGTCCGTGTTACGTTCAGCTTTTCCTTGCCTGTCTCCGTCAGATCAGAAGATGATTCAACAGCTTGCAGTCGGGTTTTTAATGTTATTTTGGTCAGTTCCAGAAATGGCCGAGTCTGGGAATAAAAGAGCAACTTTTGAAAAAGGGTGTCCTTGATTTTCACCCTTCAGATGATGTTTTCTGGAGAAGTGTGCCTTTGCAGTTGTTTTGCAGAATGAGGTTAGCTCCGCAGTAAACCTGAGATTCAGTCCTGAAAGTTGGTAAATCAGAAGTTATGAGGGATTTATGTTTCCCTTCGTTCGAGATACTGATGTCTAAAATTGGCTAACACTGACGGAAAGCACAGTTTTTCAAAAGGGCGCTTGCATTTTTAAGCCTTCAGATGTTAGTTTTATGGTATTTTGTCTCCAGGTACCTTTTGATCAGTTTTTATCTAGCTCTGCGATGCACTTGTCAGCCAGCCAATCGGAGAAGTCAGTCAGCCAGTGTCAGAGGATGAACAAAGGTCCCAACAGAGGTTTTAGCTTGAATTTTCATGAAATTTGGCTAAGTTTGGAATTCGCCTTAAGAGCTCAAAATTGGATTTTCGAAAGAGAGTTGAATGGATGCCTTAACTAGAGTTCTGACTGCAGTTAGACTAAATGTTTTTTGGGTTGTCATCTTCAGTTCATATATTGGCATGTTGAGTGATCTTTCAGTTCGCATGTCGAGTTAACTAGTTTGCATGTTCAGTTAACAACCTTGCATGTTAACTTGATTGCATGTTCACTTAACTGAAGATTAGTCTTGAAAGTCAACTGGAGTTCACATGCATGGCGAATTTGGTTGCAATTGTGAAGTTTTTGTGAAGATGGCGCTTCATTGAGTGTCAACTGGAGTTCTGAAAAGGGACGGCATAATTGATGAAGCATAGTTTTGTGAAGTTAGCGCATTTTGTCTTGGAATGTTCACTCAAGTTCCAAAAGGGTTGTTATTTTTAGCATAAGTGTGAAGTTGGCGCATTCATTCTATGTTAACTGAAGTCTTGAAAGGGTCGCTATATTTGGAATATTTATTGCATGAAATATGGCGAATTTCTTATTGTCAACTTTAGTTATCAAAAGGGATGCTTTAGTTCAAATTTGTGAATCTAAAGCAAGTGTGAAGGATGGCGAACTTAATATGGATTGCTAACTAAAGTCAAAATCGCGTGAAGTTGTTAACTGAAGATTGAAAAGGGAAAACCCTAATGCATGGCGATTTATTTGGCATATTTAGTTTCAGTTAACTAAAATGAGGTCCAATCACAAGCCAAGCGCCATTTCTCAAGGATTAGTGCCTTTGTGCGAATTTTGAAGATGAAAGTCTATTTAACCAAGTAGTGGCGTCCATTATTTCATCATCTTTAGCTTCAAAGTTTATATTCTTCTTGAGTGACCAGCAAGCTAAAGGTGCCATAATTGTCAGAATTCAGCGTTCCTCATATCAACGAGTTCAGATTGTTCAGAGGAAGGCGATTCAAGACTTTATTTTCACTTTGCATGCAGGTTTCATCAAGTTCTACAACAAAGATTGGCGAATTTTTCAGAAGCAGACAAGCAAAACTTTCTATCTTCTGTCTTATTTCTTCTATTTCTCATCTTAGGTACTTTCTTCGCATGTCAAAGAAAACGGAAAAATATTCAGAATTTGACCATCTGGGTTCGCATATTTCAGCATCAGCAGCAAAACCCATGTCTTAGATTTTTTCGAGAAAATTGCCCCGCAGCCTTCATTTTGAAGCTCTGTGCTTTTTTCCGAAGATTTCTTTGCATGTGGGCCAAGAACACATCTTTTTCAAAATCAAGTTATCTGGGTTTGTTCAGAATTCCGTTGTGCACAAAACCCATGTTCCAGATTTTCTCAAGAAAAATTGCCCCGGGAAGCTCTAAAAACCCCTGCAACTCTCGACTGAAGAATCTTTGCATGTCAAGCTAAATGGCGTTTTTTCATAATTTTGACGTTGTGGGTTGTCTTAGAATCATTTTCCAGACAAAACCCATGTCTCAGAATTTTTGGTGAAAATTATCCTCCGACAGGTTATTTTTAGCCTCACCGAGAGCCATTTTAGCTTTCCGAAGAAAGTTGTTAGAACATAGCTGTGTTCACAGTCAATGGGCAAGTTTTTCAGAAGGCAGTTCAACTAGATTGAATTCAAGACCAAATCGGTCTTAATTTAGGTTTTCATCAGAGCAGTTGATAATGAAGCGTTAAGCTGCAAAAGGAACAGAGGTCACTCCATTTATGGAGCCGCCAAAGTCACTCAAATCCCATGCCATTATCTTCGTGAAGATGATACCTACGCTGATCTCGAGGCTATGAAAACTAAGTTCCAAAAGCATGTTCGTGATGTCTTGATGGAGATTCTGGATCACATCTTTGTGATGACATCTAGTTTCAAGAAGGCGGCTGAAGATGTCAGAGAATGCATGCATACAATCAAGGACAGTGACAGAGAATTGAAGAAACAGATTATTGCTTTGGACAACATCAAAGTGCCTGAAGACAGAGTGATTGATGAGTTCTTGGTTGAAGTGTTAGACCGAGATGACATGGAGTGATCTGCCAGTTGGAACTTGCAATTAATTTCGAGGGCTGAGTCATGAGCAGCTGTTAACTTGACTTTCAGTCTTGAGTTCACTTGCTGACTTCACACATGCTTATCTCATTCTTGGAATTATCATCATAGGAGTTAGGGTTAGGGTTTCCAGTTAACTGAAGGTAGTGTCCAGTTAACTTTGCTTTAAATAAGGACGTGCATGCTTGCACATTGTCCATTTAGGTTAAATGTACCGGTTAACTGATGGTAGCTTTCCAGTTAACGTATAGTTTACTTTATTAGTGTTTAGTAATAAATCTTGCATGCATTGCAAGATCTGAGTTGACTCAAGGTGATTTTAGGGTTCCCTACACCTTGATGTATATAAATATGAGCTTTTGCTCATTTGTACATAACTTTTGCTTGAGAGAGAAATATATGCTGCGCCTACCTTGCCCTCAATATTGCTATTTTTGTATCAGTTCATGTGTTTTTACTATTATGATGAATTGTTATGCCACATAGGGTTTCATGCAATTATAATGGTGAATTCTTTCTGTTTTGTGCATCTTTACCATTATGATCAATTGTTATGCCACATAGGGTTTCATGCGATTGTCATGGTAAATCTGTTTTGTGAGTCTTTACTATTATGATCAATTGTTATGCCACATAGGGTTTCATGTGATTGTCATAGTAAATTCTTCCCATAGTTTGATAAATCTGTTTTGTGCCTAATAAACTTGTTCAGATTGAGATGATAGATACGCCACCTTGCCTTCAAGTAGAGAATCTGCACTTGTTTATCGTATGTTGTTGTAAACAATAAACTTATTCGGATTGAGATAATAGTTGTGCCACCTTGCCTTCAAGTAGAGAATCCGTATTCAGTTTATCGTGTGATATTGTTGCCAATAAGCGTGTTTAGATTGAGCTGATAGATGTGCCACCTTGCCTTCAAGTTGAGAATCTATACTCATTTATCGTGATAGTCAAACCTTGCTCCATTTCCTCATGCTCTGTTTTCTTGAGGAAACTAGATAGATTTAAAGTAGTTAGCTTAGTTGTAGTTAATGATCTGCGAAACCAGAAAATCCTTAGCTGCAACGTTCTTGGTTTTCTTAACCTTGTGCCTCTTCCAGCTGAGAACAAAAAGATAGGACTTAGATTATGTTTCTTTTCCACGCATTCCAGCACAACGAGGGAGCTTCCCCTCCTAATTTGAAGAGCACTCATTACGAGTGTGCATAGCTGTCTGTACAAACCTGCACTCCAGAGGTGTTAGTTTTTACGCCAACACTTTGTATGCAACCTATTGGTATAAATGATTACTTCAGCAAGTAGACATTTTAGCAAACATGTCATATGCAACCCTAAACTCCTTTATTGCTGTCAGGAAACTGATTTACAATATTTCAAAGACTTCAAACTATCGCCCTTAAGCTGGTGCGAATTTACAATGCCAATGTCAATACTATAAGCTATGGGAACTGCAAATACAAGGCTGTTGTAGCAGTGATTACAAACTGATATAAATATGCAAATAAAATGCCAATTCAAGAACCTGATTGAAGGCTGATGGCAGCAATTGTTCCAAACCAATGCAACTCCAAATTAAAAATGTTCTTCAATATTTTCTCCAACAAATTACAGCAATACATCAGCTGCTACACTTAAGATGATGCAATAATACTTCAACTATCACATCAACTCAGCTAGGGCAATAATACATCAGCTATTGCACCCAAATCAACTCTCCAATGAAGCACAAATAGAAACCCTGGATGGATTTCTCACAATTCCAGCTAGGATTGATATTTCACAATCGAAACTGGTACCTTAGAATCTTCAAACCCTCAGGCAATGAAAGCATTCAAGCTTTTCTTCTACCACACAGGTATGCATAGAATAGAAGTAAAATTCAAGTGTGCTTGAATGACTAGCAATGAACATCTTATATACTTTTTTTAACCCATTTCCAAGAAGCTTCTAGAATAAAATATTATTTTATTCACTTAAGTGACTTTATGATTTATTATTTTATTATAGTCACTTTATTAAATTAAATATAACAAAGTTACCTTTGAGATATTATTTTATTAAGATAACTTTATTAAATAATTAATTTAATACTCCACTTTAATTTAATTAAAATAATCAATTAGTCATCTTTATGAAATATCAATATTTGGACAACTTAATTAATTAATTTAATTAAATTACTCTACCTCCAAATCGAGGACATGACATAATACCCTCAGAGAGAGATTCCAGATCAGCCATAAATTTCGTGACTCACCATGGGTACATTGCAAAGAACAACCACATTGTTGTTTCCCCAAATCATGTCAGAAAACTGTGTGGAAAATCAGCCCAGTTGTCCCATGAAAATGTGGGGGAATGTTCTTCCTAGATTGGCAAATGTTCGTTGCATTAAAGATGCCTTTGGATTTGGTGTGACAAGGCATGAAGAAGAAAAATCCATTGTGAATGTAGCTCGGATAAGGCATGTAAACAAATTGGGTTGTGAAATTTTAACCACCATATTAATTGGGGCATCCTCTTTTCATTCGTTTCTATGCCCTTTTGACTAAAAAATGTTTTTCTGGGTGTAATGGATAAAATCTAGTGGTTAGTGGGCGCACTATAAATGCATTTATAGAATCTTGTTTTGTTTTCTTCTCTATCACTAGAAAAATGCTTTCCAAATTTGCTCCCATGGAAATGTGGGGGAATGTTTTTTGCATTAAATACACCTTTGGATTTGGTGTGACAAGCCATGGAGAAGCCTATAAAATCCACTGTGAATGTAGCTCAGATAAGGCATGTAAACATTGGGTTGTGAAATTTTAACCACCATATTAATTGGGGCATCCTCTTTTCATTTGTTTTTGTGCCCTTTTGACTAAAATATGTTTTTTGGGTATAAACGGATAAAATCTGTTGGTTAGTGGGCACTATAAATCGAAAGAAGTCGTTTGAAGCAAGCGAACGAAGGTGTTTGAAACAGGCATCTACAAATTTGAAGAAGCAATAGTCGAGGTAGGCTTGGGCACCTCTCAAGGCGAGTGGTTGGTGCAAGCGTGGAAAGGGCAGACAATGACCTGCACTATCTGACCGAAGGGTGGATTCTTGGGTAATGTTCGAGGGCTTTGTTGGCAGTTTGTCTATAGACAACGGTGGGGACCAGGTAAAGCAAAGACAAAGGTGGGGCATACAAATCCCAGGTGAGTGCTTAAACTTGCGTAAGCCCTCATTTTCTTTTTACGATTAATCCAAGGCACAGTTGGGGTTTGTCATTTCTGCTCAAACTTGCACATTAGACTTTCATCAACATTAGTAAACAACAATTTTTTAAATGTGGAGAGGTTCTTACTCAAAAAATAAACCAAAGTAAACAGCTACACAACCGATAGATTAACAGAAGTATTTTAGTAGAAAAGTGGTGGGCATAGGGGTGAGCCGAATGGCTACCAATGTAGGCATGCTGATCCCTTATGGCATGCCTTGTAACTAGGAGAGCTCCACAAAATACTCATTCATCACTACAAGAGCTCTAGAATCATTGATGTTACAATATCAAAAACAGAAACAAACTCAGATAAAAGAAATGGATACAAGAATAAACTTGATATTTGTCAATGCTAAATAGTATAAGAGGATCCTCCAACGCAGATAGGTTAAAATAACAAGGAAGTTAAAATGTCCGAGAAACAACAAAATTGTATTCCCAAAGTAACCTACAATACTCAAGTAGCATCAGATGTGGACATAAATCAGCTTAATGCAACAACACAGGGTGAGAATAAAAATCAGTTAAATGTGCTGGGAGTTGAGAAAGAAAAACAAATAGAGGCAATGGCAAGGAGCACTCTGAGACCATCATAAAAGGAGAGGAAAGTCAAGACAGTCAGGAGATATACAATCCCATGTCAACCCCTTTAATGTGGTCTTTTGACCTGTACGCCAAGGAGTTATTGGCTCTAAAAGGGAGGCTTGTCATGCTAGAAGAGAAAACAGATGAAGGATAATGAGTTTCAAGTGCTCTCAGAAGCCAACCAACAGCTGGCATAGGAAAATAGATCGTTTAAAGACCAAATAAACAACTTACAACACATCATGGAAGTAGGGCAATGAGAGATGTTGGCACTAAAATCTGAATTAAGTCAAATCACGATTAAAGACAAAGCTCAAATAGGTGAAAAGCAAGACTCCCAACATACCAAAATGTCTCAATCAGTTCTAGCAAACAGGGAGACCAAGGAAAATACACAAATTGGAAAATCAAAAGAGGCCATAACATGGGCACAAGTGACAAACGAGCCAACAAAGATGCTAAGAGAAGATATAAGGAAACAAATCAAGTTACAAATGTGGGAAGAAAAAGACATGCAGGGTAGAGCAGCAAACATAAATATTAAAGAGTTCAAAGAACACAGAGATGGAGAAGTCACTAGTAGGGTACTAAGAGACTTTAGCTTCAGTGGGGGGGACATGTCCTCCGACATATCCTCCAAGCAAATAGGATTGGAAAAACAAATAGAGGAGAAAAGAGCAGAAATATAAGGGTAACCTTGAAAAGTGGGGAAGATAGGAACAAAATTCTAAGAAGCAAAAGGTTCCTCCAAGGCACAACATCTTATATAGATGAGGATCTAACCCCATCACAACTAGAAGAAAAAAGGAAAGAATGGGAGAAAGTAATAACAGCAAGAAAGGTAGGAAATGATGCTTGGTTATATGGAGGGAAAGCCCAATTCAGGGACAACACGAACCATCATAAATAGGAAAGCGGGGGCCTCTAGGATCACCTCTCAATGGTAAGATGGAATTGTAGAGGCTACCCTTGGAGGAGGGGACTTGGGTTGAGGCCCATAGCAGAAGGCAAAGATATCATTGCACTCGTGGAAACACATGAACATGAGGGTTGCAGGATACCTGAATTCGAAGGTTATATTTAAGTTTGGATTGAGCTAACGAAAAGTGGCAAAGGGCTTGGGGGAGTGACAATCTTGGTTAGGAACGAATGTGAAAGAATCATAAAAATAGGAAAGAAAGACCCAAATAACCAATACTTATGGGTGAAAATAACAGATGGGGATTCAATGATTTGGATTGCAGCTTGCTATTTCACCCCTTATGGTTCTAAAGAGCACAAGAAAAGGAATCTAGATAGAGAAGAACCATATGAAGCACTAAAAATGGACATAACAAAATATTGTGCCACAAGCAAGATTCTTCTACTTGGGGACTTTAATGCAAGAACAACATATAACCAAGCTCTTTGTTTTGGTAAGGAAGAGGGGCAAAATAGCAATCCTTTCTGGTTAGAGGAAGAAGAAAATCAAAGATGGAAAAGGGTATCTCAGGACTCAAAAGGTGGTGTTTCGTCTTTCGGTGTAAATCTATTGGGGTTTTGCTGCCTTAACGACTTAATCATATGTAACGACATAAATACATTGTTGAGCTTGGGGGCTTTCACATGTCATACACACAATGGGAAAAGCATGGTGGACTATGTCATTGGTTCACAAAATATTATAACAAGGATAATAGAGTTGGAAATATGGAGCTGCCCTATAGAATTGAAATCTGATCATAGCCCTATTTACATGAAGTTAGGAATGCAAAAACTACCCAACAAAGAACTAGTCTGTAGCCGTGCAAAAGAAGTGACCTTCAAGAAAAAATTCTCTTAACCTGCGAGAATCAAGACTTATTTTTAAAAATGCTTGAAAAATAGTTAAAGGAATTAAAAAACAATGGCAGCCCCAATAGAAACCAAAACATAATAATTAGTGACAAGTTGATGGCTATCATCCACAAGGCTCTCATAGCATGCAAAAGAGCTAAGGGTAGAAGAGATCCCAAAAATAGTTTTCCAACAAATCCATGGTATGATGAAGAGTGTACGGCAGCTAAAAGGAGTTTGAAAATATTTGGAAGTGAACAAGCAAATAAAAAACTGTGAAGAATTAGTAAGATCAAAAAAAGAGGAATACATGATAGTAAGAAGGAGGGAACTAGTTTCTCTTGGAAAGTACAATTTAAAGGGATTTTGGAGGGAATTGCAGCAAGCTAGAGGTACCAATGAGAATAGCATCACTGATGTTCAATGGTTAGAATATGCAAAAATATTGTATGAAAGAGACCAAGATAAAACCTACCCTTTGGCAATTAACACGAATGATAAACTTTTCTCCACAAAGGATATCAAGGTTGGTATTAAAGCTTTGGTGTTGGGAAAGGCTCGAGACATTGATGGGCTACAAGCTAAATATCTGAAATGGGGTTTAAAGCTCTTGGCACCGCATATCAAAAGGATTTTCAATAGGGCCATTCAACATGGTTTCCCAACAAATTGGACTACGGGCATTGTTATCCCTCTCCACGAGAGTGGTGATGTCAACAACCCGTCAAACTACTGCACCACAATGATTAATCATCTTTTTGGGAAGCTCTTTGGGAGCATGGTGGAACGAAGAATCAGTTGTTGGGATGAGGAGGGTAAGAGGTGAAAGGGCAAGCTTGTTTCAAAACAAAGCATTCTACAATTGACCATTGCATCACTCTCAAGAACATGGTTGAAAAAGTTTGGGATAAACAAGGTAATGAGGTTTTTTGTTGTTTTGTTGACTTCAAAAAGGCTTTTGACACGGTGCCTAGAAATGAACTTTGGGACATAATGGAACTACTTGGAATTTCGGAAAAGTATAGGGCTGCTGTCCACAAACTTTACGATCAAGTTCGGGCCAAAATCATAACAAAGGCGGGTGTTTTTGATTGCTTCGGGAGTGAAATTAGTGTCAAGTAGGGTTGTCCTTTGTCTTCCATGTTATTCGGGCTATACATAGATAGGTTAGAAGAGTGGTTAGACAAGTAGGGAGGTGATGGTGTTCTCTTGGCCACTTATGTGATCAAGTTGCTGTTGTATGTGGATGACCTTACCTTAATGGAAAATTCAGAAAATAGTCTATAGGAACATCAAAAAGCTCTAGAGTTATTTTCTCAAGATGTAGAGATGCAAGTGAACATTAGCAAAACCAAGGTCATGATATTTACGTTGAAAAGAGCTAGGAAGCAAATAAATTTTGAGTTTGAGGGGAACTCTTCGCATGTGGTAAATGAATACAAGTATTTGGGTCTCGATTTTTGCAACACTCTCATTTGGGAGACTTGTAGGACAGAAAGAATTCAAGGGGGTTGGAAATCTCTTTACTTGCTTCAATACAGATTTAGATCAGTTGAGTTATGGGGTTAGAAAACAAAGAAGTTATTTGGGCTGCTTGTTACACTTGTGGTCTTATATGGTTGCGAAGTTTGGGGTTGCAGCACGCCGGTTTTAAAATGGAGACAAATAGAAAGATTACAAAAGCACCTAATCACAAGCAATTTCAAAATTAGAAGTACAGTCCCACATGAGATTGTTCTAGACGAAGCTGGTGTCTTTCCAATGGAAATGGCAACATTAATTCATTTATTAGGCTATTTGAAGAGAATTGAGAATATGGGGGATCACCGATGGCCAAAAATTGTGGTGGAAGAAAAATTAACTAGAAGGAAGAGCATGTGGATGAAGCAAAATGTCAAGTGGATGGGAAAATGGCATATCAACATGTAGGGGTGTCCAAACACAAATGTAGAAATTAAAAGGTATGTAAAAGACAAAGTTAAGAATATCGTGTGGTTGAAACAACTTGGTCGAAAAAGAGAACACTATGTTTTGCATTTTAACCCACTTTTGATCACGAGCGAAAATACTACATGGGAGCAGATAGGATTTGCTATTTCTGCTCTTCAGGTTCAGTGGAGACAGAGTGGCACTACATTATGCAGTGTAAGGCTTATGAGGACATTCGGTATAGTTACTTGGATTTGCTAAAAGTCAAATCGTTAGTGACCTTGTTTGAAGAGGAGAAGATTGCTAAAACAACAAGTTACCTGATCAAAATACACAACAAAAGAAACAAAATCAGCAAAGAGTTAGAAAACAAGAAGAAGTAATTGGTGGGGTCAGCAGTTGTTTTGTTGTTTGGCAAAGGTGGTTTTAGTTTCATTTCATGGGTCCCATAGACTGCTTGGTCTTGTGGACGTAATTAAAAACATTCATTCATTCATTCAATGCATTTATAGAATCTTGTCTTGTTTTCTTCTCTATCACTGGAAAAATGCTTTGCAAATTTGCTCCAAAATGATGAAAAATGGTTCTTGGGCAGGAAAAGACCACCTTTGCTAGTTGTTGACTTTTATAGCTCATTAAATGCATTATGAGTCATCCAAGAGGTTAGGTGGGAGCTGCAATGAAAAATTGTAAGAATGTTAGAATTCAAATGTTTAGAGGAAGCTCATGCCATAGGTTGTGTTGTGACCTATTCACACATTGCCCCATTGCAAATGGGGACCCCTCCTTTTTAGTCTTAGTGTTGGAGTTGGTTCTAGCATTAGCTTCAGTTTCTTTGAGTCTCTTTCGAAGCAGAGATCGATTGACACGTTCAAGGTCTAGGCTTGAGTCAAAACTTGTCAAGATTTGAGATGGCTGAGTGGGTTAGGTCAGTGCTTGGAGGGTCAAATGAAGTTTCTGACGCCACAGGAGTGCTCAGAAGGATTGTTGCAGTAAAAATGACTGTTCAACAAGTGAATTCAGACAACCTTGCTTTTTTGCTTTTTCGAAAGTTCCATTTTTGGCATTTTGTGACCAATTGGGCATTTACTATTTTTAGAAATTTTGCTTTTTTCTTTTTTCTGTTTTTAAAAAGTGCCAAGGTTCGGGTTTCAAAGGTATCAAGGCAGAAAACCTATAAAGTCTGTCCCAGACAAGAGGAAATCCTCCTCAAGCCATGAAGTTCGCCCATGTTGGAAAATCCAGTTGAATTCTTGAGAAATCCAGTTGAGAGGAAATCCACTAAAAATCACATGAAATCTAGTTGAAGTTCACCCACCTCCAAGAGTAAAATCCAGTTTGATGAGGTAAAATTCCAGTTGGGCGAATATGTCTAAAAGTAGAAATCCAACTCGAAGTGGATAAAATTGCTTAAGGCAAATGATGGAAAATCCAGTTAAAACCTTGAGAAATCCATGTTGAAGTTTTCAAAATCAAAAATACCCCCTTAAGGTAAGAAATCCGCTTGAAATGATGAGAAATCCAGTTGGGGGGCGTATTTCCCAAGAAGAAGTCCACAAAATTGCCTAAGGCATGAAGTTTACTTGGGAGAAGGAAAGAAAATCCAGTTCAAAATCAAAAATTCCACATGGAGGTCGATTTTCCTATGCAAGTTAAAATAAAAATAACTTAAGTTGTTTTTTGTTTGAAAACTTCACAAGCAAGCAAAGAGGGCGCCTAGGGAAAAAATCAAGAAGAGGATAAGGTTTTTTTAATAAAGCAACCAATCATGAGGGGGTTCGAATTCTCTGAATAAGGAAAGATTTTGCTTATAAAAGGAGGCGCTTGAAGTGTTTTTTTTATTCATCACAAGTTAAAACTTCTCTTAGCAAGCTTCAACACAACCATAGGCGTCCTTCAATTTTGCATGAGCTGCAAATCTGATTAGTCCAAACACAAGAAGCCAAATATATTCTCAAAATTCTAGGTTTTTCAAGCTTCTGCAAGTTCACAAGTTGCGAATTTGGAGAAGAAAAAGAATTTAAATCTTAAGTTTGTAGATAAATTCCAGCTTCAGGCTCACAATTTCTAGTAAAATAATTAAATTTCTCTGAATATTCTTGAGAGAGCAAGTGTAGGTAATAAGAATTCATTTGGTATTTTTATTTACTGTAGGCTAATAAATTCAAATTTTATTTTCTAATCAACCCTTGCAGTCTAGTTCTAGAAGTTTAAATCAATTAATTAGAACTCACCTAGCCTTAAGATTTTAAGTATAACCCCTTCTTTACGATTTATGCACGTTTTCTAACTTCAAGTTTCTTACAGGCACCATGTCTACATCAAAGAACATGGGAGGAGTAATCAAGTCAGGGAGGTTCTCAAAGGATTTTATCCAAAATCCTAGCTATCATCTAAGTGGAAGAAAGTTGGAGACACCAACTTTGAGCAATTCAACATAATTCAGCACAAGAGAAGGATGTTTGGCACCCAACATGAAATGCCTACGCCCATAGCAGCAAACATGATCAAATGCAAACTTCACCAAGCAGCTAGTTTTCCACCTGCAATTCAATGTAGTGAGTTGATAGTTGAGTGCGGCAGAAGATATGATCCATAAGCATGATCCATCAAAGCATCTAATGGGATCATTTTGGCTTATTTTACTGAAGATTCGGTTAGAGAAGTGTTTGGCATTCCTCGTCGTCACAAAATGTTGAGCAGATCTCAAGAGGAATCACAAGCAATGTTTGATCAAATGAAGGAGGCTTGTATGGATATAGTCATAACTGGGTCAAGGAACCAAAGAAGCATTGCTCTAAGTTACCAAAGAGGCTGATTTGCACTGATTTCAAAGAAGAGTATAGTGATATGATCCATATGTTGAACAGAATTATGGGTACTCCTCAAGGGGCATTCTTTGAAGTTTGGATGTTCCCATACGTGGAGGAAGTTGTATTGGGAATGGAAATGATAAATTGGGCTAAACTGATAAGTGACAACATTGATATTCAGTTAAGAAATCTAGAGAAAAAAAAGACCTATATGAGTTCCTATGTGGTGTACATCTTAGCCCGGTTTACAAAGTATAGAGGATTAATCTACAAAGGAGAAGTAGGGCCTTAGAGTAACCAATTCAAGGCATATGATTGTTACCCACAACTACGATTGCACTATAAAGACAATTACAAAATAACCAATGATGCATTTCTCCTGTACATCACTCGGCTACTTCAAGGAGGAATCAATAAGAGGTTGTCCAAGGAGGCTATGGCGTTGCTGTAAAAATTTGGATCATGGTTCATGTACCTTCACACATTTGAGGATCCATGGATTTGCATAAGCTCCATACAAACTCCCACGGTATCCGGTAGATAAGGTGGTCATGCTTGAAGTTGCAAGACAGTTGGTCCACTTGGATTCCGTCTAGAAGAAAGAAAATAAGCAAGGAGTGCATTTTCCTATTGTGATAGGGAAGATGTTGGAAGTCTGCCCTTTGTTGTGTAATGTCCACTTCTCAATTGTGATCGATTCAGTTGACCGTTGGCCTATTCTGGAGACCCGTAGGCTACTCGGAGGGTGAAAATTAGGGTTTCCTGTTTTTGAGGAGGTTGTTGCTTGAAGTTTGGAGTTTGGATTTCAGAGAGCTTCGCAGTGGTATTGCTTGCATTGTGATATGAGCACCTTCATGAATTTACTATTTTTAGTAAATTCTATTTCTGGCAGTGGTCTTGTGGATTTCAGTGCAGTTGGCTCTCTTCTTCAACCAGTTCAATTGGTAATTTGATTTTTGGCCTTTGGATGCTTTTTCTGGAGAGATAAGTTAAGTTGATTTAAATAATGTTATATTTTAATGTTGGCCCCTTGGCCTAGCTTCATCAATTTAAGTTGTTTTAAAAGGGGACTTCAAGGGTGAATGCCTCATCAGAAGGTTATTAAATATTTCCAAGGCCAAAAATATGTGATGCTTAAGGGGGACGCCAACTTCAAGGAGCTTAATATTTTATTGAAAGATCAAATATTGCCTTGGGAAGAGGGACGCCATTCTTGGAGGGAAAATGAAGTCAATTCAAAATTAAAAAAAGGGCGCACTTTCTAGAAGCTTCTGGAGATGCTTTGCTAAGTCTTGAAAGGAGGCCTTCTCTCTTCAATTCTTCATCTCTTGTCTATAGTAAAGTTATGTTGCCGAAATGGTAACATAGTTGCTTCAAGGAAAGCATACCTCCTAGCATAGGCTCGACTTCTTGCTTGAAAGATAGCAATTAGTTGAGAGTTTAGCTTGTAGTGGATTTTCTTGCACTTGTAGTAGGGTTTTTTGCTTATTGTAGCTGAGTTCTTGCATGTTCTATCTATTTTGGAGTTGCTGGTTCAATATTGCTGAATGTTGTTTTCGCTCATAAATCAAAAAATAAAAATATATTCATTCTGGGTATTGCATCTTTTTATCTAACTACTTGGGGCGACCCTTTGAGCAAATTTGCAGATTTTTCGATGAAGTCTTTGAGTTTTCCAAGTCAAATCGCCCTTACTTGAGGGCCGTACCATTTGGAGGAGTCTTGGAATTCGTGCAAGGAAAATAGGTGGCTGTAAGTTGAGGTTTATGCATTGGGAATTGGGCGCCTTCATCTCAAGAGTCTTTTGCATTCATTCTCAGGGCTTTGGGTTGAGTTAAGAGCATTCTGTGAGCATTTTAGTGAAATCTGAGGTTGCTGGTTATGCATTTTCTAGTTGCAGGTCTGTCAAAAATCAGATTATAAGTTGGTCCTTTGAGTGGAGTTTTGTGTCAAGGCAACTTTGTTGAGCATGGGAAAGTTCCATATGTTGTTGCTGCATTATTAAGCTTTCCATCTTGTGTTCTTGGCAGTCACACTATCTTATTGTAAGCTGAACAGTAGTACTATCAGCAATTCTCAACTCTTCTTATTTACTTGTATTTTCTACTAAATAAGTCGAAGAGGCTGGCTTGCCGCCTATTTAATTTCAGTTAGTAGCTTTAGGGACCCTCTTACCATATGCTCACCATCTCTCGGCACCATCTTGGTTAGAGTTACTTTCAGCTTAGCATGCATAAGACCCTCTGACCATATGCTTGTCTATCCTAGATGCATTCTTGGTTAGAGTTCCCTTCCAGTTCTGCATTGCATCAGATCCTCTGACCATATGCTTACACCTTGCCCAACATCGAGATCTTGGTGTACATCCTTGGTTAGAGTTGCTTTCCGCTTCGTTTTGGTTTTAGAGCTAACCTTAACGGGTGTGTGTTGCATTGCCTATTGTAATCAAAAAATAAAAGAAAATTGGTCCGGTTCATTACAGTGGTATCAAAGCCATGATCCTGCCAACCTGTTCCCTACAGTGATTCAGTTGTCAGATGAGTGACAATGATTGCATATATTACACTAGATGTTAGGCCAGAAAACAACAGTCACAGTTTCCGCCGGTGCTAGAAGCAGATACTTTTTTAGAGGGTTTGAGAGAAACAGGGAAAGCAGTAGATACTGGTAAAGCAGTTGAGAACATGTCAGACAGTCATAAGCAGGCCATGGATGAGAGAGAAGATAGGATGGAGAAGAAGTTTGATGGGATGATTGATATGATGTCCCGTTTGCATGCAAGAATGGATCAGTAGGCTGCTCAGAATCATACCCCTAGTCAAAACATTGCCACAGGTGAAAATAGTGGTGTCAACGAAAACAATGGCAATGGGAGAGACAGGACTGTTGGCCAACATGAGGCCACCTCTAGAGGATCAGGCTCTAGGCCACTCTTTCCGACATTCACTCAGAGGGAGGAACCACAAGTTGAAGCTGCTATTCCTTTTACAGATGATGCCAGGCAAGCCTACTTGGAGTATGCCACCTTACCCCCTGATCTTAGAGACCAATGGTCCTTTGATCAATTCTTGGGAAGGTATTGGCTCACTTCGATGGAAGTGATAATTGTTCAGCAAGGTCGTGGATTCAGAAGCTGGACAACTACCTATCGCTAAGACCCAAGCCAGAGGAGGATGCCATAAAGTTTGCAATGTTGCATTTGGAAGGAGCTGCCCATGAGTGGTGGTACCATGGTTTGGTCACGCTTGGCCACAACCTCATTCGAACCTACGATGAATTCACCAATAAGCCGATTGATAGGTTCGACACTAAGGATCCTGAAGTGAAGTTTCGCGAGCTTGCACAATTAAAGCAGCATGGCTCCTTGGATGCTTACATAGCTGATTTTCAGAGGCTTTCTATGATGGTGCCCAACATCACTGAAAGAAGGTTGGTAGTATTGTTCTCTGAAGGATTGGTTGAACCTTTGAAAGGGTGGGTTAAGGCTTTCGATCCACCAAGTCTTGAAAAAGCAATCAAAAAGTCTCTAAGTATGGAGTTATCAGCATCTAGGCCAAAATTTCCGCCCAAGCCCTTTGGCCACAAGAAGGATAAGAAGCATTTTTCAAATCAGCACAAGAAGTTTCCACCCAAGTTGACTGATGAGCAGCGTGAGCAACTTGGAAAAGAGGGCAAGTGTTATACATGTTTGGAGCCTTGGATTAAGGGTCATAGATGCTATGGAAGAGGGCGTTCTAACCAAATGGGGGCCTATTCTGATTATGGATCAGAATCAGATGTCTGATCAACAGTCTTATGTTGGGGACAGCGAGGAAGAGATAGCCCCAAAAGAGTCCGATCATTAGCAAGGAGTTGGGGGCCCTATTGCCCAACTCTCTAGTTTCCAAAAGAACGAATCTTTCAAGGTTCGTGGTGGGATTGGAGGTCATTGAATTGTTGCCTTGATTGATATTGGGGCAACACATAATTTTATAGACGAAGGATTGGTTGCAAAGAGAGGTCTCAAAACAGAAGAATTTGAAGGTTTCAAAGTTATGGTGGCTGATGGGTTTCATATTTCTTGCAACCGGAAGGTTTCTAACATGTCTATGCAATTGGGCAACTATGAAGTCAAAGATGACTTCTATGTAGTTACTATTGGTGACACGGATGCCGTACTTGGTATTCAATGGCTACGTTCACTTGGGAAATCTCTCTCAATTTACAAACGATGGAGCTCAAGTTTCAATCCGATGGGAAGAAGGTGGTGCTAAGGGGAATGTCCAATGGAGGTCCTCGGATTGTGTCATTCAAAAGAATGGAGAGGCTGATTCGGCATGAGCAAGTTGAGTGGGCTGCGGAATGTATGGTTCTTCCAGCTAGTCCAGTTGAAACAAAGAGGGACTATCCTCCAGATATCCAGTCTATACTCACCAAGAAGAGTAAGGTGTTTGCTGATCTACCTCCTGGGCCGCCTCCTGAAAGAGGAGCTGAGCATGTCATTGAACTCAAGGAAGGGGCCAAGCTAGTCATCACAACACCATATCGGTATCCTAAGAAGCAGAAGGACGAAATCGAGAAAAACATAAAAGAACTCTTAGAGATGGGCTTCATTCGTCCAAGCAAGAGTCCCTTCGCTTCAGTAGTAGTTCTTGTGAAGAAGAAGGATGGCACCATCCGCATGTGTGTGGATTACCGTGCCTTGAATCAAAGCACAATAAAAAAAAAGTACCCCATTCCCTGGATAGATGAGCTCATTGACGAGCTACATGGTGCCTTAAATTGATTTGAGGTCGGGCTACTATCAAATTCGGATGAGAGGGTCAGATGTTGAGAAGACGACATTCAGATGCCACTATGGTCATTTCGAGTTTTTAGTCATGCCTTTTGGGTTGTTTAATGCTCCAGCCACCTTCCAGTCTTGTATGAACAGAGTCTTTCAGAAACAGTTGAGAAAGTTTGTGTTGATCTTTTTTGATGATATCCTAATCTTCAGCAAGACGTGGGAAGAACATCTCAAGCACTTGGAGGAAGTGCTTAGCATCCTAGAGTCAGAAAGTTTGTTTGCCAAAGAATCCAAATGTGAATTTGGAATGAAGGAGCTGCTCTACCTTGGTCACATAATCAGTGCTGATGGGGTGAAGGTTGATCCTGAAAACTTGACTCATTTGAAAGGGTTCTTGGGTCTTTGTGGCTTTTACAGAAGATTTGTGAAGGGCTACTCTCAAAGTGCTGCTCCTCTTATTGACCTCACTAAAAAGGGGGCTTTCTTTTGGTCAGAAAAGGCTCAAAGTGTTCTTGATATGTTCAAGAAGATTAAGAGTTCTTGTCCGGTTTTGGCCATACCGGATTTCTCCAAGCCTTTCGAGTTACAGTGTGATGCATCCGGAGAAGGTGTTGGGGCTGTTTTGATGCAAGATAAGTATCCCATTGTGTTTGAAAGTAGGAAACTAAGGGGTGTTGAAAGGACCTACTCCATCTATGACAAGGAAATGCTTGCAATCATGCATGCATTAGCTAAGTTTAGACAATATTTGGTGGGGAGCAAGTTTGTGGTCAATAGTCTCAAGCACTTCATGCATCGGAAGGATTTGAATGAAAGACAACAAAAGTGGGTGAGTAAGCTTCAAGCTTACGATTTTGACATTGAGTATGTCAAAGGGAAAAACAACATTGTGGTAGATGCTCTATCTAGGATGCCTCATTTGAGCTCATTGTGTGAGCTTACTGCTGATTGAAAGGAGATGTTGCTTGCTGATTATGCCAAAAATCAGTTTGCAACTAGCATCATTGAATGTACTTTCCATGATGAAAGGTACAAAGTGGTTGATGGTTTGATACACTACAAGGGAAGGATCTTTTTGGTGGCTGATTCTAAGCTCAAAAAGAAGATTTTGATGACTTTCCATGACATCCCACTTACTGGTCATCAAGGTTATTTCAAGACATATAGGCAGATTCGGGAGAGGTTTTCTTGGAAGGGGTTGAAAGAGGAAGTCCAACGCTACATCGAGTGTCCCACTTGTCAGATGAACAAAAATGAGCATTCTCTTCCAGTTGGTCTGCTGCAACATCTTCCCATTCCCAACTAAAAATGGGAAAGCATATCAATGGACTTCATCACTGGGTTGCCAATGGTTCAAGGCAAAGATTGTATCTATGTTGTAGTGGACATATTAACAAAGTTTGCTCACTTTTTTGCCATCACTAGCTCATTTTCAACAACTCAAGTAGCAGATTTGTTTTTCCATGAAGTGTTTAGATTGCATGGGTTGCCGAAAAACATTGTGAGTGATAGGGACAAGTTCCTAAGCACCTTTTGGCAAGAAGTTTTCAGGATGAGTGGTACGGTGCTTACTCCAAGCACTAGCTATCACCCTCAAACTGATGGTCAAACATAGATAGTGAACAAGTGGTTGGAGGGCTATCTTAGAAATTATGTTTCAGAGCAGCAAAGGGCATGGGTGAAATGGCTTCACCTAGGGGAATATTGCTACAATTCATCCTTCCACATGTCAATAAGGATGTCTCCATTCATGGCTCTCTATGGTTATGAGGCTCCTAGCTTTGCTGATTTGGTGTTTGGTGATAGCAAAGCCCCTCAAGCCAAGGATTTGTTGCAGCAAAGTCAAGATATTTTGAAGTCCTTGAAGAAAACCCTTCAAATAGCACAAAATCAGCAGAAGATGTATGTTGATCAATAGCGTGTTGAGCGTTCATTTGAGATTGGAGATATGGTTTATCTTCGACTTTAGCCTTACAGACAATCTACTCTCAAGAAGAGTGGAGCTGAGAAGTTCAAACCTCACTTCTATGGGCCATTCAAAGTCATCAGAAAGGTTGGAGCAGTGGCTTATGAGTTGGAACTACCATTGAGTAGCAAGGTTCACAATGTCTTCCATGTGTCTCGCCTCAAGAAGGCACTTTGACACAATGTTGTTGCTTCATCACAGTTGCCTCCCTTGGACGAAGGATAGTTGACCTTGATTCCAGAGGAGATTATTAATTCCAGAGAGCGTTCTTTGAGGAGAAGAACAATCAAAGAATACTTGGTGAAGTGGAAGAACTTGCCTTTGGAGGATGCAACTTGGGAGAATGAGGAGATTTTGCAGCATCTAGACTTGCGATTGCTTGAGGGCAAGCAATCTTGGGGAGGGCGGATTGTAATGTCCCCTTCTCAATTGTGATCGATTTAGTTGACCATTGGCCTATTCCGGAGACCCGTAGGCTACTCGGAGGGTGAAAATTAGGGTTTCCTGTTTTTGAGGAGGTTGTTGCTTGAAGTTTGGAGTTTGGATTGCAGATTCTTTTTGGGTTTTCAGATAGCTTCACAGTGGTATTGCTTGCATTGTGATTTGAGCACCTTCATGAATTTACTATTTTTAGTAAATTCTATTTCTGGCAGTGGTCTTGTGGATTTCAGTGCAGTTGGCTCTCTTCTTCAACCAGTTCAGTTGGTAATTTGATTTTTGGCCTTTGGATGCTTTTTCTGGAGAGATAAGTTAAGTTGATTTAAATAATGTTATATTTTAATGTTGACCCCTTTGCCTAGCTTCATCACTTTAAATTGTTTTAAAAGGGGGACTTCAAGGGTGAATGCCTCATCAGAAGGTTATTAAATATTTCCAAGGCCAAAAATATGTGATGCTTAAGAGGGACGCCAACTTCAAGGAGCTTAATATTTTATTGAAAGATCAAATATTGCCTTGGGAAGAGGGACGCCATTCTTGGAGGGAAAATGAAGTCAATTCAAAATTAAAAAAAGGGCGCACTTTCTAGAAGCTTCTGGAGATGCTTTGCTAAGTCTATAAAAGGAGGCCTTCTCTCTTCAGTTCTGCATCTCTTGTCTACAGTAAAGTTATGTTGCCGAAATGGTAACAGAATTGCTTTGAGGAGCATACCTCCTAGCATAGGCTCGACTTATTGCTTGAAAGATGGCAACTAGTTGAGAGTTTAGCTTGTAGTGGATTTTCTTGCACTTGTAGTAGGGTTTTTTGCTTATTGTAGCTGAGTTCTTGCATGTTCTATCTATTTTGGAGTTGCTGGTTCAATATTGCTGAATGTTGTTTTTGCTCATAAATCAAAAAATAAAAATATATTCATTCTGGGTATTGCATCTTTTTATCTAACTAATTGGGGCGACCCTTTGAGCAAATTTGCAGATTTTTTGATGAAGTCTTTGATTTTTCCAAGGCAAATCGCCCTTACTTGAGGGCCGTACCATTTGGAGGAGTCTTGGAATTTGTGCAAGGAAAATAGGTGGCTGTAAGTTGAGGTTTATGCATTGGGAATTGGGCGCCTTCATCTCAAGAGTCTTTTGCATTCATTCTCAGGGCTTTGGGTTGAGTTAAGAGCATTCTGTGAACATTTTAGTGAAATATGAGGTTGCTGGTTATGCATTTTCTAGTTGCAGGTCTGTCAAAAATCAGATTATAAGTTGGTCCTTTGAGTGGAGTTTTGTGTCAAGGCAACTTTGTTGAGCATGGGAAAGTTCCATATGTTGTTGCTGCATTATTAAGCTTTCCATCTTGTGTTCTTGGCAGTCACACTATCTTATTGTAAGCTGAATAGTAGTACTGTCAGCAATTTTCAACTCTTCTTATTTACTTGTATTTCCCACTAAATAAGTGGAAGAGGCTGGCTTGCTGCCTATTTAATTTCAGTTAGTAGCTTTAGGGACCTTCTGACCATATGCTCGCCATCTCTTGGCACCATCTTGGTTAGAGTTACTTTCAGCTCAGCATGCATAAGACCCTTTGACCATATGCTCGTCTATCCTAGACGCATTCTTGGTTAGAGTTCCCTTCCAGTTCTGCATTGCATTAGATCCTTTGACCATATGCTTACACCTTGCCCAACATCGGGATCCTAGTGTACATCCTTGGTTAGAGTTGCTTTCCGCTTCGTTTTGGTTTTAGAGCTAACCTTAACGGGTGTGTGTTGCATTGCCTATTGTAATAAAAAAATTAAAAAAAAATTGGTCAGGTTATTTACACGTTGCAAGCAGCCAAGACAGCCAAAAATCATAATTGTAGTTTTATAACTTGGGTATGTATAAGCCAAGGTTAGATTTTGATCCATACTTGAGAGTTCATGGAAATAAGTCACTTCATGTGATGCAAATAGTAGACTACTGGTCCAACTTAGTAGATGAGTATGGAGTAAGAAAAACGATGTGGTTTAGAATTCCAGTAGATCTTGTGAAGAGGTGCGACTTATTCCCTGTTCCAGACCAGGTAAACGACAACGAAGAGTATGTACATCCCCAATTTAAATAAGAAAAGAATAAGCCCATCTAATTGCCAAATTGGAGACAACCTGAGTTGGCAGATTTGAATGTATTAATGAAAGATATTATAGCTAATTCCGAGGAGTGGGTAGATCACCAAATTAGTAGATTGAGAAAAGAAGGTATCTCCCTTACCTATGCTAAACTAAGCAGTGAAAGAAGTCAGGGTGAAGCAGTTGAATTTGGAAGAAGAGAGGAAGGTCTTAGTGAACTTCCAAGTTCAAGTAAAAGGAAAGTAGTGACCGAAGATCTTCAAGCAAAGGCAAAAGAGATAGCAAGTGAAGAGTCAGAGAACAAGAAGCAAAAGGTTAATGAAACCCCATCATCTTCAAGTATGCCATCCATCAAGGTAATGGAAGAGGCGTCTATTGCTGAATGTGAATCAGATCATGAACAAGGAGCTGAATTTCAAAAGAGAGAACAGCTGGAACCTCTTCAAGAACAAACCTTCACAGATATCTTGGAGGGAGAGGATACGCTTATGATTGAAGGCATGGGAGGTACTGAGATCCTAGAAACCAATGAAGAATTGGGTGATGAGATAATTTCTGCCTTGAAGGGGATAAATGATGATATTTAGTTGGAAGATGGGATCGAATTATCTACTGTACCAGATTGGTTGACCGAAAGACTAATGAAGAAACCCAAGCCAGTGAATGAAATTCATCCAATTGAAAGTATGCAAGACTTCTTGGAAAGGATTGGTAAAGCTAAGATATCAAAGAAACCTAAGAATTATTCTCAAATCACTAGAGATGGTACATGATCTAGGATCTTACAGGTAGCAGTTCCAAAATTTGACAAGCCTAGGGACCAAATTACCCCTATGGATTATGAAGTTACAACTCTGGACATTGGACAAACTACAATAGAGCAGGACTTTCATGAGCTAGCTGACACTTCAAGGTCTATCAAAGAAAAAATTGACAGAACAGAGGAGAAGAAAGAAAGATTAGAAGTGGAGAATTTGAGATTGATAGAATTTATCCAACAACTAACGATCCCACTAAGGAAAGAGAATGAGGCTTTCATTCCACCGTCTTCCCTTCCTCAGGAACTTGTTGACAACCTTGAAGCAATGAGAGTTAGAAGCCAAGCAACTAGAAGATGGATCAAAAATATTTGAAAGCAACTGGAGCAATTCTTGGAGAGGTTTGTTCAAACTTAAGATAAGTTAGTTTTGCTTGTAACTGAAATTCACTAGGTGGAAGAGAGTTGGGAGGATTTCCAAAGCATAGAAGACAAGGTGTAATGAACCGACACTCTGCTGTGACTGGTTCCACTGAGATTCTCTAGGTTCGTCTTTGAATGTTTTTGGTATTTTGCTTGTTTAGGTATTTTTCCTTTCTTGTGTTTTGGGTTTTTTCTCAATAATGATGCGAAATAAGAGCTAAGAACGTGTACATGAAGTAAAGTCTTTGAATGAACTAATCTATCAAGACACATTTGATAAAATACTTGATATACGAAGCCAAATGCAAGTTCTTCATTACATAATAGATTGCATTAGAGATATAACTTACATCAGATTCAAACAATACACATCAAATGTCATAGATTTTAACTTACAGCCATAAATCACAGTGAATAGTGATTTGCTACAGTACCCGCCCCTAGTAAATTGCTCATACAAACCAAAATACGAACTTCTCTCACCGCAATCCAAATGGAAAGTCTTCCTATGATAAGGGCGCCCCCTTTGGATGAGAAAGCAGCCACTAAGTAAAGGCGTTTTAATTCCTATGAGCTGATAAAACCCTCAAGAAAGTGCGGCTGGCTGTAGATGCTCAAATCAGCGCCAAAAATCTTTAAGAATGCAAGCAACTCCTTCTAGATGGCAAATGGAGACACTAGCAGCATAAACCCTTCCAGGAAATGACTCTAATCACTTGTAATCAGCAAATTATAGCTCCAAATGAATCAACAAGAAACTGACTAGCAACTTTAAGGTGGTATATCACACCATCAAGAAGCCAAAATTCAAACAATAAGCCCCCTCCAGGCTCACCCACTGCAGAAATCGGCAACCCTTGTTTCCCTCTCTCCCAAACTCCACACTTCCAAGTTTCATTCAGCAAAACATATCATAGCATAAGGGGGTCGAACTTTCTCTTTGCCTTTTATAATTTCTCATTGAAAACACTATTCATTAAAATGGCACTATTCACTTAAGTTATGTTCTTTTTTCACTTTATCAATGAATAGTAACTGAAAAATATAAAGTGACCCCTTTAAATAATAGACACATGGTCCCTAAGCCAGAGAAGGTGAAATAAAAGATGGAAATCATAATTTTAAGCTCCAATAGCACGCCAAACGCACAAATTCACCTCGTCACCATACTTCGGATACCAACATTGCATTTTACCGACCAAGTGCCTAATCAGGTGACCCTCTATCCAGAACCATTAGTCTATGAGGGTTGATGTTATAGGCTAATCCACCATATTTGATGCACGTGAAAGAATGGGGACATTATGTAATGTCCCCTTCTCGAGCATGATCTTTCCAGTGACCGTTAGCCTATTCTGGAGACCCGTAGGCTATTCAGAAGGTGAAATTAGGGTTTCATGTTTCGAAGGATGCTCTTGCTTGAGGTTGGTTGTTTCAATGGCGGATTCTTTCTGGGTTTTCAGAGAGCTTCGCAGTGATATGTTGTTCTTGGCATTCTGAGCAATTTCAGGAATTTACTATTTTAGTAAATTCTATTTCTGGCAGTGGTCCTTTTGGTCTCGGCACAGTTGACTTTTCTCTTCAGTCGACTCAATTGGTTTATTCAGATTCTGGCCCCTCGGGATGCAGTTTCGGAGAGATAAGTTCATTTCACTTAAATAACATTATATTTTAATGTTATATTACCCCCTTGGCCTAGTCTCTTAACTTAATGATGTTTTAAAAGCTGGTCTTTAATGGGTGGCGCCATCATTGAAATAATTTTATAATTATTAAGGTTGAATTAAAGCCTTAATATTGGACGCCATTATTAAAGTGATGAATTTATTTAAAAAGTCAAAATTGAGCTTTGAAGAAAGGGACGCCATCTATTGAAGGATTAGTGTTTTGTCTCAAAAAGGATGATTAGGGTTTCGAGAAGGTCAACGGAAAATTATAAAAGGAAGCCTTTGGCTCTCTTTTCGATATCTTTGGTTTACTGTAATGTTACTCTGCGGAAATGGTATTGGATCGCTTCGAGGAATGAAGGCCTTCTAGCTTGGCTCTTCTTGCTTGAAAGACAGCAACTAGTTGAGAGGTTTGAGTGTTGTTGATTTGTCTTTTCAGTTATAGTTGGTTTCCTATCCTTTGTAGTTGAGTTTTATCATTTTCTGTCAATTCTAGAGTTGCTGGTCATGACTGCTGAATGTATATTTCTGCTCACAAGTCTCGAATCATAAACATTTTCGTTCTGGGTATTGTCTCATTGTGTTTCCCTATTGGAGGCGCCCCTTCATGAATATTTGCAGATTTTAATATGAAGTTTATGATTTTATAAAGCAAATTCGTCATTCCTTGAAGGCCGTACTTTCTGGAGTGCCTTGGGATTCGTGTCAGTAATTATTAACCACTTTTAGTTGCCATTTCTTATTACTAAACTTGGCGCCATCATTTTGAAGGTCTATTGCATCAATTTGAAGTCATTTGGGTTAGTTTTGAGTGATATATGAGCAATTTAGTGGGTTACAGGCATGCTGGTTATATATTTTAAAGTGCAGGTCTGTCATAACAGATTTGAGAAAATCTGCGTATTCCTTCTTGGATTGGTGTTAGGAAATCATTAAAGGCTTTGTGAAAGATTCCTTCTTGTTGTAGCAATTTGAAGAGCTCTAATACTTGATCTTGCAGGCATTTAAATATTCATTGTAAGCTGAACAGTAGTACTGTCAGCATTTCTCTCAATCTTACTTTACATTCTGTATACGCAATTGTATTTTTTTATATCTCCGTCATATGGTAGCTCCCATTCCGTCTTGGGTTGGAAAGCACATTCTTGACGTCGAGTACTTCAGCATTCTTGCTTATTTCCCTTAATAGCATTGTAATTCTTAGCACTCCACCATATGGTCGCCTCCTTTCCATACTGGATTGGGTAGCACATGCTTGGTGTTGAGTTTGTTTCAGTACTTGTAGCGTAGAAGATCCTCTGACCATATGTTTGTCCTTCGCGGACACATTCTTGGTTAGAGTTACCTTCAATTGCATTTTGTTTAAGGCACTGACGATCCTCTTGCCATATGACAGCCTCTCTCTTGTTGAGATTGAGTGCGCATTCTTGGCAACGAGTTATTTGTAATCTGCTGGTTTGAATTATCTAACCATAATGGGTGCTCTCTACATTGTTATGTACTTGGAAAAAAAAAATTGAAAAATTTGGCTCGAAATATTTCAGTGGTATCAGAGCCAATATCTTGCCATCCTGTGAACAAACCGTTTATGAGTGACAGAGAAAAAAGATACATAGCAAGGGAAGACAAGAAAGTTGGAAAACAGTTTCAGCCCTATCAGGCTCCAGAAGGTCAGACAGCTTCAGAGGTCTTGAGAGCTCATTGGGAGTCTTATCAGGAAACAGATATGGCAGAAGGTGAGAGATCAGTTGGGGGTAATGAGAGGTTTACTAGCAACAGAGAAGATAGTGGTAAGGGAAGGGAGAGATCGATAAGTCCCGGAAAGAGATTTGAGAGGAAGATGGATGCCCTAATGGATATGGTATCTCTCATGATGGGGAAAGTGGGCCAGAACACAACTCCACAAAGTAACCCTGGAAATAGAGGAGAACACAGTGACTCTAACCAACATGATGGACATGCAACTCAACATGTTTCACACAACACCTACATCTCAGCTAGGGCTTTCAAACCTACCTTCTTGGCACCAGTAAACGCTCAACCTGATCCTGAAGAGAATGCTTCATTCGTGGAGCAGTTGAGACTTGGCCGTGCGGAGTATGATTCTCTCTCTGATGAAATCAAGATGGATATGTCCTATAATGATTTTATGGATCATAAAAGAAAGAATAAGGGACAAGGGAGACATCATGAGCAAAGAACAACAACAGTTCAAGGGGACTTGTATCAAGCTGTCAACAAGGTTATACTTCCACACTATGACGGGAGTGATAACAGTTTAGCTCGAGCTTGGATTTAGAAGTTGGATAACTATCTAGCTCTTAGACCCATGGCGGAAGAGGAGGCGATTAAGTTCGCTACGCTACACCTAGATGGGGTGGCGCACGAGTGGTGGTCCCATGGCCTAGTCACCTTGGGTCATCGGTCTATCACAACCTATGATGAGTTCACCAATAGGCTCATCGAGAGATTTGAGAAAAAGGATCCTGAAATTCATTTCAGAGAATTAGCACAGTTGAGGCAGTATGGCACAGTTGATGCCTACATAGTTGAGTTCCAGAGACTCTCCGTCATGGTCACTAGAATCACGGAGAGGCGGTTGGTGATCCTTTTCATTTTCAGTGAAGGGTTGATGGAACCACTCAAGGGATGGATTAAAGCTTTTGATCCACCCTCCCTACAGGAGGCCATGAAGAAGGCAAGAAACATGGAGTGGGCAGCTCCTGAGGCAAAGTTTCAACCCAGGCCATCCTTTCACAAAGGGGATAAAGGGAGGGGATAAAGGGAAAAGACCTCATCAAAGACCTCCTTTGAGACCTCAGCATAAGGAGTTCAAACATCATAATCCTCATGTCACAAGATTAGATCCAGAGACACTGAACGAACTCAGAAGAAAGGGGTTATATTTCCGGTGTAGGGAAAAATGGTCTCAAGATCATGTTTGCCCAAAGGGAGTTAAATTTAATCAGATTGAGTACTATTCAGCTGGTGAAAGTAATTCTGATTTTTCAGACCAGCAATCTGATTTTGAAGATAGTGAAGTGGAAAGAGTTCCAGATGAGTCTGAAGATGAAAAGGAAAGCGGAGGTATTTTGGCCCAACTTTCGAGCTTTCAAAGAAATGAATCATTCAAGGTTCGATGGATGATTGAGGGGCAGCGAATAGTTGCTTTGATTGACACCGGGGCAACACATAACTTCATTGATGAAGTTGTGGTGGCAAAGAAGGGGCTACAAACAGAAGAGTTTGAAGGCTTCAAGGTCATGGTTGCTGATGGATTCCACATTTCATGTACCAAAAAGATCTCAAACATGACTATGCAGTTGGGAAACTATGAAGTCAAGGACGACTTCTATGTAGTCAACATTGGAGATACGGATGCTGTTTTGCGCATTCAATGGCTGCGTTCCCTGGGAGAGATCTCCTTAAATCTGCAAACACTTGAGCTCAAGTTTCAATCCGACGGGAAGAGGGTGGTACTAAGAGGAATGTCCAATGGGGGTCCTCGGGTTGTGTCATTCAAGAGAATGGCAAAGCTGGTTCGTCATGATCAAGTTGAGTGGGCTGCAGAATGTATGATTCTTCTTGCTAGTCCGGTTGACACTAAGAGAGACTATCCTCCTGATGTTCAGTCTTTACTCACAAAAAAGAGCAAGGTATTTGCTGATTTACATCCTGGACCACCACCTGAACGGGGTTCAGAGCATATCATAGAGCTCAAGGAAGGAGCTAAACCAGTTATTACAACTCCATATCGGTACCCTAAGAAGCAGAAGGACGATATTGAGAAAAATATTCAGGAACTCTTGGAGATGGGTTTCATTCATCCAAGCAAGAGTCCCTTTGCTTCAGCTGTGGTTCTTGTGAAGAAGGATGGTACCATGCGCATGTGTGTGGACTATCGTGCTTTGAACCAAAGCACCATCAAAAACCGATACCCCATTCCAAGGATAGATGAGCTCATTGATGAGCTACATGGGGCGAAGTTCTTTTCAAAAATTGATTTGAGATCAGGTTACCACTAGATTCGGATGAGAGGATCTGATGTTGAGAAGACAGTATTTAGATGTCACTATGGCCACTTCGAGTTTTTAGTCATGCCATTTGGGTTGACTAATGCTCCTGCTACCTTCCAGTCTTGTATGAACAGAGTTTTTCAAAAGCAGTTAAGGAGGTTTGTGTTGATATTCTTCGATGACATTTTGATTTACAGCAAGACTTGGGAAGAACATCTCAAGCACTTGGAGGAAGTGCTTAGCATCTTAGAATCTGAGAGCCTGTTTGCCAAAGAGTCCAAATGTGAGTTTGGAATGAAGGAGTTACTTTACCTTGGCCACATAATCAGTGCTGAGGGAGTAAAGGTCGATCCTGAAAAGATCAAGGCAGTTGTTGATTGGCCACCTCCTCAGAACTTGACTCAGTTGAAAGGGTTTTTGGGTCTGTGTGGATTTTATCGTAGATTTGTGAAAGGCTACTCACAGAATGTTGCTCCTCTTACGGATCTCACGAAAAAGGGAGCCTTTTGTTGGTCAGAAGAGGCTCAAACTACTTTTGATAAGTTTAAGAGGATCATGAGCTCTTGTCCGGTTTTGGCTATTTCGGATTTCTCCAAGCCTTTCGAGCTACAGTGTGATGCATTCAGTGAAGGAGTGGGGGCTGTTTTGATGCAAAACAAACATCCAATAGTGTGCGAGAGTAGGAAGCTAAGAGGTGTTGAAAGAACCTACTCCATTTATGACAAAGAAATGCTTTCCATTATGCATGCATTAGCTAAGTTCAGACAGTATTTGGTGGGAAACAAGTTCGTGGTTAAGACTGATCACAATAGTCTTAAGCACTTCATGCATCAGAAGGATTTGAACGAGAGGCAACAAAAGTGGGTGAGTAAGCTTCAAGCTTACGACTTTGACATTGAGTATGTGAAAGGAAAAAATAACATTGTGGCTGATGCTCTGTCTAGGAGACCCCATTTGAGCTCATTGTGTGAGCTTACCACTGATTGGAAAGACATGTTGCTTGCTGATTATGCCAAAAATCAGTTTGCAACTAGCATCATTGAGGGTACTTTTCATGACGAAAGGTACAAGGTGATTGAGGGGTTGATACACTATAAGGGTAGAATCTTTCTGGTGGCTGATTCTAAGCTCAGGAAGAAGATTTTGTTGACATTTCATGACATTCCGCTTGCTGGTAACCAAGGATTCTTTAAGACATATATGCAGATCCGGGAAAGATTTTCTTGGAAAGGGTTGAAAGGAGAAGTTCAACGCTACATTTAGGAGTATCCCATTTGTCAAATGAACAAGAATGAGCATACTCTACCAGTTGGTTTGCTGCAACCTCTTCCTATTCCCAATCAAAAATGGGAAAGCATATCGATGGACTTCATCACAGGGTTGCCCAAGGTCCAAGGGAAGGATTGTATCTATGTGGTAGTGGATAGACTAACAAAATTTGCTCACTTCTTCGCCATTACCAGCTCTTTTTCAGCAGCTCAAGTTGCAGATCTGTTTTTTCATGAGGTGTTTAGGTTACATGGGCTGCCAAAAAACATTGTGAGTGATAGGGACAGTAAGTTCCTAAGCACTTTTTGGCAAGAGGTTTTTAGAATGAGTGGTACTGTACTTACTCCAAGCACTAGTTATCATCCCCATACAGATGGACAAACTGAAATAGTGAACAAGTGGTTGGAAGGCTACTTGAAAAACTATGTTTCGGAGCAGCAAAGAGCGTGGGTTAAGTGGCTTCACATAGGCGAGTACTGTTATAATTCTTCCTTTCATATGTCAATAAAGATGTCACCTTTCTTGGCTCTTTATGGTTATGAAGCGCCTAGCTTTGCTGATTTGGTGTTTGGTGATAGCAAAGCTCCTCAAGCCAAGGACTTATTGCAGCAGAGTCAAGACATCATGAAATCTTTGAAGAACAATCTTCAGATTGCACAGAATCAGCAGAAGATGTATGCTGATCAGCGGCGTGTTGAGCGCTCTTTCGAGGTTGGGGATATGGTTTATTTCTGACTACAACCTTACAGACAGTCTACTCTCAAGAAGAGTGGAGCTGAGAAACTCAAACCTCGCTTCTATGGGCCGTTCAAGGTTATCAAAAGGGTGGGAGCAGTAGCGTATGAGTTGGAGCTACCTTCAAGTAGCAAAGTGCACAATGCTTTCCACGTGTCTCGCCTCAAGAAGGCGCTTGGACATAATGTTATTGCTTCATCACAGTTGCCTCCTTTGGATGAAGAAGGACAGTTGGTTTTAATTCCAGAGGAGATTCTTGATTCTCGAGAGCGTTCTTTGAGGAAAAGAACAATCAGAGAATATTTGGTGAAGTGGAAAAACTTGCCTATAGAAGATGCAACTTGGGAGAATGATGAGATTCTGCAGCATCCAGGGTTGCGATTGCTTGAGGACAAGCAATCTTGGGGAGGGCGGACTGTAATGTCCCCTTCTCGAGCATGATCTTTCCAGTGACCGTTAGCCTATTCTGGAGACCCGTAGGCTATTCGGAAGGTGAAATTAGGGTTTCATGTTTCGAAGGATGCTCTTGCTTGAGGTTGGTTGTTTCAATGGCGGATTCTTTTTGGGTTTTCAGAGAGCTTCGCAGTGATATGTTGTTCTTGGCATTCTGAACAATTTCAGGAATTTACTATTTTTAGTAAATTCTATTTCTGGCAGTGGTCCTTTTGGTCTCGGCACAGTTGACTTTCCTCTTCAGTCGACTCAATTGGTTTATTCAGATTCTGGCCTCGGGATGCAGTTTCGGAGAGACAAGTTCATTTCACTTAAATAACATTATATTTTAATGTTATATTACCCCCTTGGCCTAGTCTCTTAACTTAATGATGTTTTAAAAGGTGGTCTTTAATGGGTGGTGCCATCATTGAAATAATTTTATAATTATTAAGGTTGAATTAAAGCCTTAATATTGGACGCCATTATTAAAGTGATGAATTTATTTAAAAAGTCAAAATTGAGCTTTGAAGAAAGGGATGCCATCTATTGAAGGATTAGGGTTTGAATCAAAAAGGATGATTAGGGTTTCGAGAAGGTCAACGGAAAATTATAAAAGGAAGCCTTTGGCTCTCTTTTCGATATCTTTGGTTTACAGTAATGTTACTCTGCCGGAATGGTATTGGATCGCTTCGAGGAATGAAGGCCTCCTAGCTTGGCTCTTCTTGCTTGAAAGACAGCAACTAGTTGAGAGGTTTGAGTGTTGTTGATTTGTCTTTTCAGTTATAGTTGGTTTCCTATCCTTTGTAGTTGAGTTTTATCATTTTCTGTCAATTATAGAGTTGCTGGTCATGACTGCTGAATGTATATTTCTGCTCACAAGTCTCGAATCATAAACATTTTCGTTTTGGGTATTGTCTCATTGTGTTTCCCTGTTGGAGGCGCCCTTTCATGAATATTTGCAGATTTTAATATGAAGTTTATGATTTTAGAAAGCAAATTCGTCATTCCTGTAAGGCCGTACTTTCTAGAGTGCCTTGGGATTCATGTCAGTAATTATTAACCACTTTTAGTTGCCATTTCTTATTACTAAACTTGGCGCCATCATTTTGAAGGTCTATTGCATCAACTTGAAGTCATTTGGGTCAGTTTTGAGTGATATATGAGCAATTTAGTGGGTTACAGGCATGCTGGTTATATATTTTAAAGTGCAGGTCTGTCATAACAGATTTGAGAAAATCTGCATATTCCTTCTTGGATTGGTGTTAGGAAATCATTAAAGGCTTTGTGAAAGATTCCTTGTTGTTGCAGCAATTTGAAGAGCTCTAATACTTGATCTTGCAGGCATTTAAATATTCATTGTAAGCTGAACAGTAGTACTGTTAGCATTTCTCTCAGTCTTACTTTACATTTTGTATACGCAATTGTATTTCTTTATATCTCCGTCATATGGTAGCTCCCATTCCATCTTGGGTTGGAAAACACATTCTTGACGTTGAGTACTTCAGCATTCTTGCTTATTTCCCTTAATAGCATTGTAATTCTTAGCACTCCACCATATGGTCGCCTCCTTTCCATACTGGATTGGGTAGCACATGCTTGGTGTTGAGTTTGTTTCAGTACTTGTAGCATAGAAGATCCTCTGACCATATGTTCGTCCTTCGCGGACACATTCTTGGTTAGAGTTACCTTCAATTGCATTTTGTTTAAGGCACTGACGATCCTCTTGCCATATGACAGCCTCTCTCTTGTTGAGATTGATTGTGCATTCTTGGCAGCGAGTTATTTGTAATCTGCTGGTTTGAATTATCTAACCATAACGGGTGCTCTCTGCATTGTTATGTACTTGGAAAAAAAAAATTGAAAAATTTGGCTCGGAATATTTCACATTACACAAGGTGATACCTCGCCTAAAGGCATTAAAGGAAATATCCATGCAAGTGTTGGTTCAAGAAGGTGTTATTGATAATGGAGCTTCTTATGACTTCAACAGATGGTACTGTTCTTTGCTAACAAAAAAGAAAAATATATGATGAGATGAAAGAAGAATGTGCTATTATGCAAAACTCTCTTGGAAAGATACAACTTAGGATTCTCACATCACTTGAAGGATTGATAGGATAGGATGCCCATGATACAGATGGTTTGAATTTGGAAGGTTTAAAGGAAAATGTGATAAATGTTTGTTTTAAAGAAATGGAGATTATTAATGAAAATCAGCTGGATGATATGTCATCCCTCCTGATCTTTATGGATAACTTTTAGAGGAAAGAGTGTAAGTGGGAGAGCACTTTTGCTTAGTGCGTTGAAGCCTTGGATGTAATTGGATTACAACTTGATGCTTTACCAAACATATCAATGGAGGAACTCGACCTAGTGATGACAAGGTTCCTTGCATTCGCAACCAGAGAGCAAGCCAATGGGAATTGCATTTTGGAATCCAACTTGCTTGATTAGCTTGCAAGGTGTCAATGTTTTCCATACACCAAGTGGTTCATCTTCCTTGTGCCATGTGTCCAAGAAGTTAGTTATGCTTTTTAGGGTTAGGGTTTCTAGAAATAATCTTGGCCGTTGATCTCAGATCAATCTAGGCCGTTGCTTTATAATTGGGGTGCCTATATAAACCCCTCTCATTTCATTTGTTCAGAGAGACTTGTGAAATTGTTGGTAAGAGCGCTATCAAAATAGTGATTTGACACATTGATGAGCATTTGTTAGTTTGAAAGCTTGCATAGTTTCATATTTCCTCAATAAAATAGATTTGTTTTCAGCAATTTTAAATGAATGAAGGATTGATAGTGTTGATAATGGTGAAATTAGTTCATACCTTTTCCAATTGAATGATTTTCAATTTGATGTGCAAGGTTAGTCTGAACTTTTAAATTACTAAACTCGAAGTCTATTACTTATGTTCATTGTTCGAATTGATAATGGTTTTGAGTAATAGGATATCATTCATGAATTCCTTTGAACATTGCACCTTCTTTGTCTAGTTGTTGTAGTCATTGTACTTGGCAAAGCAAAGATAGGTTTGAATTTCGCCATCCAACACTTGCCTCTTGAGTTCTTAGGAATAGTTTAGAATTAGTCTAGTCTTTTAACCCTTATCCTTTTTCATTTTATTTTCAAATTTGACAGCAATAAGGTCTCAATACTTGTAAACAATAGTATCCATATTCCAAAGTGTTGAAAAGTTGTTGCAAGAGTCTTAAAGGAAGAACGATTGAACTAGTAATTTGAGTGTAAGTCCCCCTTGCAATACCAACAAAACATAGCAAACCAACTAAGACTATCCTATATGCATCAAGAACCTTGGAGTCTACTTTGTGATCACTTAGCTTAGCACATTGGAAACTTTGTTCAAGAGAGAGTAGGATATTCCATTGGGTATTTTATTCTAATGTTGGTTGAGGTCACAAAACCCGCATCAACAGGTTGGTGCATCGGGGTTTGGGCGTGATTGGGAAGTTATACCATTAAGGGATGGAAATAGAGGGAAGTTCAAACAAGGAAATTTGATGATGAATTATAGTTGAAAATGTCAGGGTTCAAGGTTCAGGGATACTTGATGACAAATACTTGGGGAGGGGTGAGTCCAACAAGCCAATATAGTAAAGGGAATTAGACTTAGGCAAGGTAGGAAAGTTTGACAATCCAGTTTGAAGGAGTTAGGAGCTTTTAAGTGAAGGACCGCGATGTCAAGGCAGAGGGAAAAGGCATGAGAATAGGGGAAACCCCTCATTTGGCTATCAATAATGGGTCAAATAGGGTTAAATGCCCAACATGGGAACAAAACAAAGAGAAATGAGACAACACAATGGGGTGCTAACAACTCCAATGCTCATGGTTGAAAATCCACCACCAATGGTAACTTTTTGGCATGTCCATTTGGACTCAACTTAGTCCTCATAGTGGTTCTAACCATAATAACGAGACCCGGACTTGGCGAGGGCGACTTGACTCGGGACTCAGCGCCAAAACTAGGCACAGACTCGACAAAATGAAAAACCCAAGAAATTTAGAGATTTTTAAGGATTTAAAACTTGTTTCATGCACCCTTTATTAAATAAACCTTAAGGACACAATAACATCATTAAATAGAAGCTAATTTGATCACATACACAAGTATACATCGATCCAATAAGTATAAACGTAGAGTGTAGTTGAGCTGCTGAAGGAAATAACACACTTAGATATATAAATATAGTCAAATGCATAGTTGCTAGGAGACGTAGGGTATGGGTATTGGTACGGCGATGGGGACGCTAATAAAATTAGGGTACGTGAGTTAAATGAATAAGGAGACTACTATTTTATATGTAAATGATTCACCGAAAATTTTGGGTACGGGGACTGGTACATTGTCTATGTTCCCAAAATGGAGTTTCCCGACAACTATAGTCAAATGTATACAAAACTCATGGAATATGAAATCCATGCCATCAAATGTTCCAAACAAATATGAAATATCAAAACAATAACTACAAGTTTGTGGCCCAGAGGAGCTTGCATCCTTCATACGAAGGCGTCTAAGGGGGGTCCTGGATGATGTAGCAGTTGCAGCCATAGTCTTTGCTTGTGACTCCATGCCACCTTCACTAACATCAGTTGTGGCTGTGTCTGCTCATGCTCTAGCCTCCTCCTTTGCCATGGCTATAGTCTTAGCCTCTCTATCTGCTTGGTCAACCTAATCAAGGTCCTCGTCACTAACACAAGTATACATTGATCACATAAGTATAAACACAAATTGTAGATGAGCTGCTAAAGGAAATAGCACACTTAGATATATAGTCAAAGACTCAAATGTATACAAAACTCATGGAATGTGAAATCCATGACATCAAATGTTCCAAACAAATATGAAATATCAAAAGATTCAAAACAATAACTAGAAGTCTATGGCTCAAAGGAGCCTGCATCCTTCCTATGAATGTGTCTAAGATAGGTCTTGGATGATGCAGCAGCCATAATCTCAAGTTTGAGGGAAATTGTCCCAATGGGGTTGAGGGGCAGTGCCCTTTGCTAGGGTCGAGGGGTAGCGCCCCTAGTGGGGTCAAGGGGCAATGCCCCTTGCGGGGTCAAGGCACAACACCCATTACAGGAGTCTGGGGGCAACGCTTCTTGCAGGGGTCTGAGGGCAACGTCCCCAACGGGGTCGAGGGGCAATGCCCCCAACGAGGTTGAGGGGCAGCACCCCTGCCACCAAGCCCAAATTAAGACCTCCAAAACCATACAAATCTTCACGACATACATCATTTTGCATTCACAATAAGTAAAAAAAAAAAAGTTTTAACTTTAAATTTTATGTAATTTTGCACTTTTCAAACCTGCCTGTGTGAGTGTAGCTGACGGGACTCGTTCGGACTCGGCCGAGTCCTAGTCTGAGTCCCCCGGACTCGGATGGGGTGACTCGACTTGAGACTCGCTGAGTCCTGGCAAGTCTCGTTTCTGTGGTTCTAACACGTAACAACTAACACCTCTGGAGTAAGAGTTGGTACGGACAGCTATGCACACTACGCAATGAGTGCTCTTCAAATGAGGAGGGGAAGCTCCCTCGTTGTGCTTGACAAAAGTACTTGCAAATGGAAATAAACTAAACTATATCTTGTCTTTTTGTTTCAGCTGTAGAGGTACAAGGCTTTCTTGAAAACTATATACGTTGCAGCTGAGTATTTTCTGGTTTTGCAGATTTACTAACTACAACTAAACTTAATTACTTAAATTCTATCCAGTCTCCTCAAGAAAACAAAGCATGAGGAAACTGAGCAAGGTATGACTATCAGACAATAAACGAGTGTAGATTCTCAACTTGAAGGCAAGGTGGCACATCTATCAGCTCAATCTAAACACGCTTATTGGTAACAACAACACATGATAAACTGTATACGGATTCTCAACTTGAAGGCAAGGTGGCACGACTATCAGCTCAATCCGAATAAGTTTATTGTTCACAACAACACACGATAACCAAGCACAGATTCTCTACTTGAAGGCAAGGTGGGCACAACTATCATCTCAATCTGAACAAGTTTATTGAACACAAAACAGATTTATCTAAACTATGGATAGAATTCACCATTACAATTGCATGAAACCCTATGTGGCATAACAATTAATCATAATAGTAAAGACGCATGAACAAATACCAAAAGAGCAATATTGAGGGCAAGGTAGGCACATCATATATTTCTCTCTCGTGCAAAAGTTAATTACAAATGAGCAAAAGCTCTTATTATATAGACATCGAAAGGTGTAGGGAACCCTAAAATCACCTCGAGTCAACTACAGTCTTGCAATGCATGCAAGATTTATTACTAAACCCTAATGAAGTAAACTATACAGTTAACTGGAAAGCTACCATCAGTTAACCGGTACATTTAACCTAAATGGACCATGTGCAAGCATGCACGTCCTTATTTAAAGCAAAGTTAACTGGACACTACCTTCAGTTAACTGGAAACCCTAACCCTAACTCCTGTGATGATAATTCCAAGGATGAGATAAGCATGTGTGAAGTTAGCAAGTGAACTCAAGACTGAAAGTCGAGTTAACTGCTGCTCATGACTCCACCCTCGAAATTAACTGCAGTTCCAACTGGCAGATCACTCCATGTCATCTCGGTCTAACACTTCGACCAAGAACTCATCAATCTCTTTGTCTTCAGGCACTTTGATACTATCCAAAAGAATAGTCTGTTTCTTTAGTTCTCTGCCACTTTCTTTGACTGTATGCATGCCATCTTTAACCTTTTCAGTCGCCTTTCTGAAACTAGCTGAAATAACTGAGATATTCTCCAACTTAGGTGCCATAGGATCTCCTTCCAGGTTATCACGAATCAGCTTTTCGAACTTAGTTTGCACTTTGTCCAATTCAACATACGTGCCATCTTCAAGAAGATAATGACACGGAATCTGAACAACAAAACCACTGACAAGTGCAAGTACTCCAATCACATCATCTTTCAATGAAAACAACTTGGCAAAGATCTTTTCACATATCTCCATTTTGAAAAGGTGCTGCTCTCTCCAAGTAAAAACCTTCTCTTGATCTTCATCAATCTCCAAGGCATCGTACACAACAGACAACTGAGACACAAGAACACGATCCTTGGCTAAGCTCTCTACAACTGAAATCTCTAGCAACTGAACACCTTGATGAAGCTTATGTGCATCACTCCTCAACTGATACAAATCTGCAAGAAGATGTCGACCTGTAGCAACTAAACTTTCAATCCAGCTGTCCAAAAGTCTGCCATGACTGACTAATTGATCAAGCTTTCGTTGTTCTGTAGGTGTATTCTGAGGAAGTACAGGCACTCTACTCGAATTTCCATGAACAAGATCAGAAATATATTGACGAAGTTGACTAGTTTCAGCCTTAAGCAGTGCCTTATCCTCTCCATCCTTCGTGATGTGTTCTTCAAGATTATTGGTAACAATCTTAAGAAGAGTCACATCTGTCTCTCGTGTAGTCCTGCCTAGATTTGCCTTAGTAAAAGTAAAGTCACCAACTTCGACTTCATCTAAGCTCTTACCCTCTGGAGGAACAACAACCTCTATAACAATCTTTGATTCCGAAGTCTTCTCAATGTACACCTGTTTCTTGAATTTCTTGTTCGACCTTTTCTGATAAGGCTCACCGAACTCTAACAAATCAAGGTTATACGAAGGTTCTCGCCTTTGCCTCCCCAAAGACCTCTCGAGCCAACAAGATTGAACAATATCATCAATTCGAGGAGAGACTATTCCTGATGTATCCACCTGTGGTGGTTCAGTTGTCTCTGATCCAACTTGAATTGGTATCTCAGGCTCTGAATCTATGTCAATGGGTTGCACGTGAGGTGAACTAGGAGGTGCAATGTGAGGTTTATCCTGAATGACTGTCTCTACTGGAATCTCAAGAACGTTCTCAACTTGTTTCTGCTTCCTCTTCCCAGTAGCTCTCTTCCCCGTGTTTCCGCTGAGTCTAACTCCTTCAGGAGGAATCACAATAGCCTTGACCCGAGGTCTTGACCTAGAAGTAGAAGGCACTGAAGAAAACTTCTCTGGTGGCTCTGTCACAGGAACTGACTTACGCTTTCGCTTACTCTCCAAGAACTGCCTACTGATCTTGATAACCAATTTAGAGACTTCCTCAATAGAAGTATTCTCTTTAGCATACCAATCTGGTGAACGAAGTGGCTGCCGAGCAATTTGATCTCTGACAAATGAATTAAGAACTTCTCCATCATCATCTGATAGACCATCAACATCTTCTGATAGGTAATCAGAGAGCTGACCAATAGTGAGTCTACAATAGTGACGATGATGAACCTCGAATTCATCTTCACAATTTGCCCAGAAATCTTCAAGTGCTGGCTTATGTGCAATCGCTCGCTCTAACCTGTTCGCATAATGACCCAAAGGATCATAAGAACGCCTCTCGGTATGAGTTTTGAGCTTGAATTTTTCTAGCTCGGTTGACATAAGTTTGGCGTCTGTTGCTGCATTGCATGTGAAAATCCCCAATGCAAATGGAAAAGTAGCTGCAGACTTATGACGATTGCGAAGAAAGAAATGAACATGCTGCATCTGCTTGAGAAACTCCATGAAGATGATCTTGTTTGAAGAATACCTCGGCAACATCAGAGGCTCTCCAACATATCCATATTGGATGAACCAATCCGCCCAAGTCTCCATTGCTGATTTTGCCTCAGCAGAAATACGAATGTGCATTTCGTTGTCAAGATCTCTAACTGTCCTCATAGAAAAGTGATCATTCACTGCTCAGAAGTTTTGTTCAGATTGAGAGAACTCCAATTGAGGGTAATACTCGTGAATACGTTGAACACCGAGAGTGCCATTAGTCTTAAGATGCTTGTAGCTGCCTTGGAATGCGATCTAATTAGACCAAGTAAGATATGATATGAAACTCATGATACTTGAGAAAATTAGTAATCTGCTGATGTAAGCAGTCACTAATCAACATAGCCTAGTCAAAACGTTCTGTACCATCAAGAATTCTGGAAATAAGGTAAAACATCCATGAACGGAAAGTACTAGCATCCTCTTGGCCTGTAACTCAGTTGAACAAAGTTATCAAAATAGCAACCTCGTCCTTGAATTCACCACGGCCAACCTTCTTAGGCATGTTAGTCTTCTAAACCTTCAGCTATTTCTGAGCTACCTTTCTCTGTGAACGTTGTTGATCTCCATCCCAAATCTTCTCACAAGCTTCAATAACCACAGTAAAGTTATCTGAACGCGGAGAAATAGCAAAACATTTCTCTATATCTTTCAGTTTGAGACTGCAAACAACCCTCCCATCAACTGATCTGATTTGTCGTGAGGATGAGTCATAATGCTTGATACAAGCAAGAACAAACTCGAGATCAAAAGTAGTAACAGGAATAGATGCTACTGCTAACAATCCGGAACGCTCAAGATTCCTCAACGCATTGCTGCTAACACCCTCCAGACTGCTCAGATTAACCACTGGATAAACATGATTCAGGTCTGTATCTGAAGTTTTGACAAAATTATGCGTAAGGGCAGATTTTGCCTTATAATCAATGAGATTGAGCTGCATTTTGAAAATGAGAACTTCTGACTGTAAAGTCGAATATACTTGAACAACTTTCTGGAAAAATTGAAAACCTCTGGACAAGGCTAAAAATAGACTTAGACAGGCAAAATTTTCTAATTTTTTCTGAAATGTGGGTTTTGTGCACAATGGAATTCTGAACAAACCCAGATGATTTGATTTTCAAAAAGATGTGATTTTGGCCAACATGCAAAGAAATTCTCAGAAAAATGCACAGAGGTTCAGAATGAAGACTACGGGGCAATTTTCTCGAAAAAATCTAAGATGTCAGTTTTGCTGCAAATACTGAAGTATGCGAACCCAGATGAGCAAACTCTGAAAATATGTTGAATTTCTTTGACATGCGAAGAAAGTACCTAAGATGAGAAATAGAAGAAATAAGACAGAAGATAGAAATTTTTGCTTGTTCTGCTTCTGACAAATTCGCCAATCTCCTTCAGGAACTTGATAAAACCTGCATGCAAAGTGAAAATAAAGTCTTGAATCTTCTTCCTCTAAACAATCTGAATCCGTTGCTATGAAGAATGCTGAATTCTGACACCTGTAGCACCTTTAGCTTGCTGGTCGCTTAAGAAGAATATAAACTTCGAAGCTTAAGATGATGAAATAATGGACGCCAATGCTTGAATAAATAGACTTTCATCTAGGAAATTCGCATAAAGCATGAAAACCATGAAAAATGCGCTTTGGCTTGTGATTGGACCTCATTTTAGTTAACTGAAACTAAAATAGCTAAATAAAGCGCCATGCTTTAGGGTTTCCCTTTCAAGACTTCAGTTACAAACTTATTTAAAACAATCATGCGATTTTGACTTCAGTTAACATTCCTTATTGAGTTCGCCATCTTCAAAATTCATGCAATTCACACACTTAAGAATTAAAGCGTCCCTTTTAGAACTGAAGTTAACAATGATGAATTCGCCATCTTCACACTTCATGCTTTAAATCTTAAAAAAATTCCAATTATGGCGTCCCTTTTGAGAACTAAAGTTATCAATCAAAGGTGAATGCGTCAACTTCACACTTCATGCTTCATTTTTCTAAATATGGCGACCCTTTTGGAAACTTTAGTTGACATTCAATGAATTCGCCAACTTCACAAAAACTTCATAATTTCAACCAAATTTGCCATGCATGTGAACTCAAGTTGACTTTCAAGCATAATCTTCAGTTAAGTGAACATGCAATCAAGTTAACTCAACATGTGAACTTGTTAACTCAACATGCAAACTAATTAACTTGACATGCGAACTGAAAGATCACTCAACATGCCAATATACAAACTGGAGATGACAACCCAAAAAACGTTCAGTCTAACTGCAGTCAGAACTCAAGTTAAGGCGTACTTGTCAACTTATTTCGAAAACTCAACTTTGACCTCTTAAGGCGAATTCCAGACTTAGCCAATTTTCATGAAAATTTGGATTTGAACGTCTCCCGGGACCTCTGTTCATCCTCTGACACTGGCTAACTGACTCCACCGATTGGCTGGCTGACAGGTGCATCGCAGAGTAGGATAAAAACTGATCAAAAGGTACCTGAGACTGAACATCATAAAACGAACATCTGAAGGCTCAAAAATCCAAGCGCCCTTTTGAAAAGCTGCGCTTTTCCTTAGATTTAGCCATATTTTCTCATCTTCATCTCGAACGAAGGGAAAAATAAATTCTTCATAACTTCTAATTTACCAAATTTCAGGACTGGATCTCAGGTTCATTGCGGAGCTAACTTCATTCTGCATGACAACTACAAAGGCACATTTTCCCAGAAAACATCATTTGAAGGGTAAAAATCAAGGGCGCCTTTTTGAAAAGTTGCTCTTTTTCCACTAGACAGCCATTTTTGGAACTGACCAAAATAACATTAAAACCCTGACTGCAAGCTGCTGAATCATCTTCTGATTTGACGGAGATAGGCAATGGAAAGCTGAATGTAACACGAACAAATTGAATATTTGAGATCATCAAAAAGAAGGCATTAAAGGCTTGAAAAGCTTAGGCGCCTTTCTGAAAAAGTGCTCTTTTGCTTTTTCTTTGATATTTTGACTAAGATTTGACCCTATGTTAGACCTCAGGCTCAGGTACCTCAACAACTCAGATTCACCCACTGACAGATGCGTCGCGAAGCTCGAACAAATGTGAGATAAACATCTTGGATGGCATTTAGTCAAAAACCTTCATTTGACACCTCAAAAAGATGGGCACCTTTCCCAAAAGCTGCTCTTTTTTCCAGTGTTAGCCAATTCTGGCTCTCCTCTTGTTTTGCACTGTATCTTCCGTAACTCGAGCAAAACAGGTCCATTTGACAAGCTTGATAGCTCATCGCGAAGCTGACATGTGAAATAAGCCGAGCCAAATTTTTTCGTTTTTTCAATTAACAAATTACAACATTAAGCAAGTGCACCCGTTAGGGTTAGATGGATAAACCGAAACGTGCAACAAAGTAAACTCAAGATACAGAAGGGAACTCAACGTCAAGTATGTGTTACCCAATCCAAGGCGGAGTGAGGGGCGACCATATGACGGAGTGACTACAGAAGCAAGCTCGAAATGAAAAGCTGAATAACTAAACTACTCAACACCCAGAATGTGCTTGCTCACCCCGAAGGGAAAGTAGCTACCATAGGGCGGAGTTATACAATTTCCAACTAATATTGAAGCAAACTTAAAGGAAATGCTGAATACTGAATCTACTCTACACCCAGGATGTGCTTGCTGACCCAAGACGGGAAAGTAGCGACCATAGGGCGGAGTTTTACAATTTCAAACTACTGCTGGAAGTAAAAGACTAATACAATCTGATTAAGCAAAGATCTAGAATGCGGTCAGTACTACTGCCAGCTTACAAATTAGAAATGAGACCTTGCTATCAATATAAATCAGCTTATAAGGGAATTACACAAGATTCAAAACTTTAATGCGGAAGGTAAAGATCACAGAAAACAGCAGATTAAAGATCCAACCTTATTCTTCCAGCTTGAGTAATCTTCCTTGATGTCTTCGCGTGGCTCGAGAGAACTAGCAACACCAAACAATAAACGATATGCAGATTTATCCAATCTGCTGTGACAGTCCTGCACTTTTCAATGTATTAACAGCATCATAGGAAACCAAGAAAGGCTCGAATCTTTCTATATACTCCTCCAAATTGATAAATACCAATTGCCAAACTCAATTGAGATAGGGGCGCTCAAGAACAGAGCATAAAACAGACCTTAGATGCCACTGTTTTTTTATACACGAATCCCAATGTACTGAAAAGTACGGCTACAGCAGAGAAGTACGACTTGCTTTATAAAATCAATTTCTACAATGAAAATTCCACAATTTGGCATACATTGGCGCCTAGACCAAAGGAAGGGAAATAGCCAATACCCACAAAGAAATATTTTGTCTTTTTTGATTTTTGAATAGAAACACAAATCTGCTAAGCTAAAACTGAAAAACAGAAAACTCTAATATGCTCAAACTGATCCTAAAAGGATGAATGCGGATTACAATGCAATAATTCCAAGAACTCACACTAGACTAACAATCATCACTAGTCGTTGTCTTACAAACGAGAAGAGATGCCCAATGGTTAGGAGGTCTTCATCCCTCGAAGTGATCCAGATTCAATCCGGCAGCATAACGGTGTATTTTCCAAGATCACCCAAACTGATGCACAAGCCCTCTTTTTATAAGTTTCGTTTGACTTCACGAAACCCTAAAATCATCTTTTAGGTCAAATTCCCTGATCTCCTCAAGAAGGCGTACTTTCTCCCTTCAAAGATTAATAAATGATATTTTAATTAAAAGTCAATCTTGAAAGGTGCGCCCAATATAAGCCTGCTTGACTTAGGCAATAATTAAAATAATCATTTAATGAGGGCGCCACCCTCAATGGCCCCTTTTTAAAACATCTTTAAGTCATTACTTCTAAGCCCAAGGTCAACATTAAAATATAATATTTAAATGTGCCTTTAATGAAATAACTTAACTTATCCCTCCGGAGGCGCACTGAAGCCAAAACTGATCCAAACATCTGACCACTGAAACAGGAAGTCAACCGAACTGAACATCATCTGACAAGCTGCCAAAAATAGAATTTACTAAAAATAGTAAATTCCGAAAAGTACCCAGAATGCCGGAATGATCATACCACTGCGAAGCCCTCTGAAAACCCAGAAGGAATCCGCCATTAAAATTGACATCTTCGAACAATAACCTCCTCAAAATTAGGAAACCCTAATTTTAACTTTCGACTAGCCTCCGGGTTCCCAAGGAAAGGCTAACGGTCACTGAAAAAGTCAGGCTCGAAAAGGGGACATTACAACATGATGCCGGACAAAAGTCTGCTGGAGGTGACAAACCCTAAAAACAGGAGCTGAGCCCCTAAAAGATAGGGCACCCATTTGAGAATGTGCTTCCTTCTCCAGAAATAGAAAATTTTGATGATTTTCCTTCAGATTTTCACTTTTCTCAAATTTCTTCAGTAATAGACTGACACGACACTAACACCAACTCCATATTTAAAAACCCCAAAAACGACCTGACATCACTTTAACAAGATTAAGACTCAATTAAGCAAAATGCCTTAGTGAAGCAAAAATTTTGGTTTTGGGTACAACAATTATTATTTTTCTAGGCTGTGCTTATACTTTAATTGGCTACTCTCTTTGGCCTTGTGAAGGCTACAAGAGATTTTCCTTTCTAAGAAGTGTACATTCACTTGGCAACTCTATTCATCTAACTCTTTCACAAATCTCTTCCCTTGCATGAGGCATATTGTAATCAGGTCTTAGGCGAGAGAAATATTTCTAGGCATTTTTGAGCCAAAAGAACTTCCTAGGAAACTACCTCCTCATGTTCTAGTCTCTCTAGTTCTTGTAGTTCCTTTACAATCATTGTTAGTGATGGCTTTTTAGAGGAATATAACTTTTGTCCCATGGGAGAACAATAACCCTATTAGACTTACTAATTGGGATGACTTATGTTTTGTTCGTTTGAATTTCCTTCCCTTGTTGAATGGGGAAAATTTCATCACTCTAGAAGGGCACATCAAGGATCTCGCAAACATGTGTGCGATGCACGGTGTCACTAATGAAAGCATAGATCATAAGACTTTTTGCTATCACTTTCAGAGGAAAGGCTCTAGATTGGTTGTACGCAATTGAGCCCTTCAAATTTGAGACAATCTTGGAAGGCTCTTTCATGAGTGTTTCAAAGAAGGAGTAGATATTGTCTTGCCATTGGAGGAAATCTCTCATATCAAGGGAGGTTCCTACGAAGTCTCTCTTTGATTTCAATATATGTGTTTAGAAGACTTGTGAAAGGATTCCCTTGAATCAAACCATTTGCAAGCATTTTGTTTATTGATCATCTCATAGTTGTCAACACTAATCTTACTCTGATGATATAGGCTCTAGGAGTCATTGAAATCAATGGCGCTTTCAATCTCAATCATTAGGTGGAAAACAACTTGATTCTAGCTAGAAAGGTAGCTCATAGGCCCACTATTGTAATGTCCCGAATTGGACAACCTTAGGAAATATTCAAACTTCCCAATGTGTTCAAGCTGAAATACTGAAAAATATCAACATAAATGCCAAACCCCACTGAAATAAATGCTGATCAGCAGTACAATAAGCAGCAAGTACTCGGAAAACTCTTATCACTTAAAATACCCAAGCATGAAACAACAGGCCCAACTATTAATGAGCTAAATATAACAACAGATCTGATTTTTATGATATTAAATGGTAATGATCAACAAATCACTTATTAGTAATGCTAGACACTTGAATGAACACATATTTAGACGAGCAACAATTAATTGCAGCTCATAACAGCAGTCCCACTTACAATAGGCCATACAATTGTCCAGCCAGGTAGAAGTCCACTAAAGGTGGCACAAGGGCTGTTGCACAGATTTGCTAATGATGGTGCAGGCTGGGAACAATGTTCTAATAGCCACAATTAGCTGGAAAGTGTATGGTGCAGGTAATATGTTGGCAGCAACCATGTTTGACAGCAAAGCCTATGAAAAGTAGCTGAAGACATTAATCAATGTCTGCAGAAAACACCTCATATACTATATGGTGGCAGCAAAATGATGTAAAACAGGTCTGGAACCCTTGTCAATCAGCTATAAGTAATAACTGGTAGATCTAACATTGAACTCTTAAACCTAGCAATGTGAAGATGGTATGGCAACAACAATACTAAAAAATGTCTTCAAAATCTGCAAATTTATACTTATACGATGGTGATAGGAGTGGAATGATGGCTGAGAATGTTCATTACAACAAATACACAATTGGGGTGCAGCCCTAAAATAATCTGCTCCTCTTCCCGCTCTTGCTCCTGATGATATTATTAGTTCATAATCTGCATCCATTGTTGCCCAACCTTTATTGAACAAATATTTTGCCTCCATGGCATACTTGTTTTCATTGTTAGTGACCGTGACCTGATTTTCAGTAGTTACATCTAGCAAGAACTTTTCCAACAGCATGGTACCCAACTTAAAATGAGCTCTGCATATCACACCCAAATTGATGGCCAAACCAAAATTGTCAATAAATGCTTTGAGATCTATTTATGTTGCTTTTCTTCCAATTATTAACACCAATGGACCAAATGGTTATCATTGGCTAAATGGTGGCATAACACCATTTATCACACAACAACCAAGATGAATCCATATGAATCCATGTATGGTCAATTGCCACCCTCTCTCCAGACATACATACTAAGCAGCTTAACGGTACATGCACTGGATTCTGCCCTTCACCCATTTGACACCATTCCTTGCATCCTCATGAGCAACTTGCACTTGGCATTGAATCACATGAAGCAACAAGTTAATCAAACTGTTTAGAGTGCATTTTTGTCATTGGAAACATGGTCTTCCTTCAATTGTCTTTGAAGTTGACTCATTTGAAACTTGCCCCCAACTTTTATGGGCCCAACTTTTTTTTGCAGAAAATTGGTTCTGTTGCTTATAAGTTGGAGCTTCCTCCCTCCTTCAAGCTCCATCTAATTTTCCATATCTTGAATTTGAAGCAGGCTTTTGGCTACTAGATTCATGCACAGTTTGTATTATCTAAGTTAGATAATTATCTATTATGCTAACACTTGAGTCTATCCTCGATAGATGATTTTGTCACTTCCGCAATCAGAACATCACCAAGTTCCTTGTCCAATGGCATGAGTTGCAACCAAAATGTGCAACATGAGAACCCCTCTTTGATGACAAAGCTTTTTAAAGGGAGGGAATGTTAGGATGTGCGACCATAATTATTTCTTCCTGATAATTTACTTTTGTATTGAGCTTTATTAATAAAAGCATCAGATGCATATGTTATGTAAGTCGTCTCTTTTATTAAATTCGTTTATTCCACATGCTTGGGAAGTAGTAGTTCCTTTGGGTAGAAATAGTATACACAAAGGATTTGATTGTAGAATGGATCATCCATGAATTATATTGTATTGAGCATTGCTCCAGGAGGTTGTCCCCTCAAAGAGGACAGTGATACAATATTTTTTGTATTTCTGTTATTTGGCTAATCTCTTGCAGGAAGGACTATATCACAAGTGGTACTTTTAAGATAAGGTTGTGCCCTTGGAACATTGTGAGGAATGAAGAAATTTGGTGGAGAATGTAGATAGCAAGAACTCTCCTTAATAGAAGAATGCTGAGTGTGTAGGTCAATAAAATAATCTTTAGATGATTTGAGATTGCAGGTTATCACCATTGCCATTTCTTCACTTCTTTCTGTTTTGTTTTCTGCAAATTGCAAAGTAGGGCATTCATTTCTCTTCTCACTTCTTTGGACATTTGAGGACATGCTTACATTCTGGCTGAAAATCTAAGCAAGGTGGCAGTTTAACCTATTGATTTCTTCTCTCGTAGTAAACCCACAAAAGTTGCAAGTGACCATGCTCTTGGCCTTACCCAATGTGCTGTATTTCAATGCAGGGGCCAACTGCTTGTGAATCACTTCTCTCTGCTTCATTTGCAACTGTTGAAGATCGAATGAGAAAAAATGAACAAATTTTCTGTTTGTCACTGCAGGCAAGTCTTTGCTTGGGATTTGTGAGTCTGAGCCCGAGACTTACTGAATTACAAGAGAAAAGATCACTAAAAACATGCTAGTAATTGGGCAGGTGCAGCATGTGAATCTGTCGTGAGTTATACGGGGCATGTTGACTCATGAGTCCCTGTGAGTGTAGGCTATCTGTTGCCTTTTAGTTGCACTTTGCTGAACTTTTTGTTGAAGGGCTTTAGCAAGATTCTTGTTTTCCCTTTAATTAAAAGCTCATCAATGGCTTCCTGCTTGCTAAGAAAGTGCTGATAAATGATTCTTATCAAATTTAGACTTGCATTTGTTGTATCATGCAGTTCTACAACATGTTTTGATTTTCTTTTTGCCATTGAATGTGTGTAAGAAGCTATGAAATGCATTGCTGAATCAGAACAATGTTCGCACCTTTTTGTTCCATTTTAAGGACTCGCCCTGTGAGAGTATCATTGAGATTGGGCAGTGATTTAATCAAGTAGGAATTTTAAGGAAATTCTTTAGCTATTTTCTCAGTTTTATTGATGATGTTACTAGCAGGGCCTGAGAGAGGAATGTCAGAAGAAGTTGGTTTGAATGAAGTAATATTCTTGTGAGTGGGATTGTTAAGTTTTGTACGGGAACAATACCAGGGAGACTGGAAAGGGCAGAATTGGTGCTACAACCTAGTTAAATAAATCAACAGAGATATAAACCTTTCTTACATTTGAATTCAATACATTCCTGAAAGCGGAGTTGGGGGGAAATGTAGAGTACCATGCCTTTTAGACAAAAGAGCAGATAGGGATTTAGCAGTAGGAATCTCAAGTTCTATAGGTTCTTTTCCTCCAGAGTAGTAGTGACCTCATCATACTCTTCCAAAGCTACAGGCTATTGCTTGCTGCTCTGCATCTTGTTGTTGCAATTATTGTTAATGTACTTTTAGATTTTGATATGGATTCTGAAGGGTTTATAAGGAATGTGAAGACAGTTACGTGCCCAATATGCTGGCTTTTCTTTTATTGGCTTGAAGAGAATATACATGCTCTTTCTTGACTTTGTTTTCATGGAAAATTTATTTTCCAATATGCAAGTAATCTGGTTGGAATATTATGCAGATTTGAGTGCAATTGTGCCACATATACCTGGATTTTGTATTATGTAATCTGTACAAAATGGAATCAGTTCTGGTGATGTTACTCTTCTCAAGGAAATCATAGTCTAGACTCTAGAGGATTGAATAATTGAAGTGGCTTAATTAGTTGGGGTTTTCTTGATTTTGTCAAGGGTTAAAACATCTCCATTTCCCCCCAACTCCTTCCAATTTGATTTTGAAAATCTGATTTATTTTTTCTTGAAAGTTTATTTCCTTCAAATATTGCAGACTAAAATAAATGCTTACCATTCTGGAGGTGGAAAGAGAAGGAAATGCTACGTGGAAATGGAGCAACTAATAGATAATTTTCATCTTGGATTTGCCATACTTTTATGTGATGAACATGCTAATAATTGAGGAGGTGGTGTTTATAAATTCCAAGTAGGTTGAGGGTGTTAACAGGGTGTGGCAATTAGTTTTTGGAAAAGGGGTGATAATAAGAAGAAAACCTTGGGGGTTGAAAGTAACATGGTGTCTAGGGGCACAATCAAAGGGAGTTTTGAGCAGGTTAAAGCAAAGTAGGCATAACCAAAGAGTGGGTAATGTTTGGGTAAAGAAGATGCATTGAGGGGCAATTTGCTAGGAAAAAAAATAATGAACATAAGAAAGGGGAGCAGAGGTGTTTGGAAGGGACGTGTTAGAAAGAGTGGGTGGCAAGCAAAGGGCTTAGGTGGTGTTTTTTTGGTGTTTTCTGATACTATGGTCTGAATGCTTCATCTGTTGCTTGTAAAAGGAATTTTTATTTCAATTCCTGCTGTTTGTCCTTAGTTATCGTTCGGTATTTTGAGTGTGGTCGGTAGATGCATGGATACCAACTACAGAACTGACTTTGGAGTTGGACTTTTCTGGCCAATGAAAGCCATTTTGTAGTCCAGTTTAGGTTTCAAGTTGTAGTCTATTAACTACAATTGGCCATGGCTCTACACTTACTTTCAGTTATTTGGAAAAAGTGAAAACCAACTATGTCGTTGGAAGAGTACATTCTCTGTACCATAGGAGTGCTCAAATTTGCTTTTGTTTCCCAAGAGGATTATTGGAAAATATACTAAACTTGCTGTCATTGATCCATCGCCCTGTTTCTTGTTGGTATTGAAACAAAATTTCTTTAAGATTCTTAATTTCTGCCATGTTGCTTATCAAGCAGAGGATGGTGTCATCTTGAAACTTATATCCCCTATATCTACTTCCACAAATCATATCAGGTACTTCTTTCAATTTTTAAACATTTGATGTTGGGAAAGAAATTTGCAGTGTTTTATCGAGTGTGATAAAGTGGTATGGGCTCAAGGGGTCTCCATGTCTTAATTCTTGAGTTATTTTCAACCAAGACCTGTTTTGTCCATTGTGGGCTATGGAGAAATGCTAATACAACTGTTTTCTTTGATAAAATGAACTTTTGTTTTTAATTTTCCTAATGTGGGGCTAAGAAAAAATGTAGGGATGTGCAACACAATGGGAAAACTCTTTTTTTTGTCAACATTCTGGTACTTTTCGTTAGCTATTCTAGCCTAAAACCTACAAGCTTGTAGATGTGGCACGTTTATATTGTGTAAAATGTAAAATGGTGAAGATACAGGGCACAATTATACTTAAGTAGATGGAAAGAAGAAAGAGCTTTTTCAAGAATGAGGTTGATTATTCCCATAGGCCAGGTTGCATCCACTCCCATGTAGCTGAATATGATTTCTACAATATGCAAACGTCACTTTATTAATACATTACTTTTGACTTTTATTAGAAAATCAAAATCATTTCTATCTCTAGTCGTGAATAGTTCCCATTCAATTTACCTTGCAGCTCCATGATGCAAGCGTGTTTACACCCCAAGCTTTTCTTTACATATTCTTTTTTAATTTTTTGCATCAAAATAGTCCAACTTTATTCTACATTTCAATTTATGTGCTTTCATGTTTCATAGCCTTCTTGCAATTCAATATTGTAAGTTAATGTTAATTCTAGGAATTTAGTGCTAAATTGGATATTGTTGAACAATGTTGATGTTTATAATGTATTAAGGTAATATTTTGATTATTGAATGAAAACTATTAGCATCTTATTGTGTAAACTATGAATGCAGGTTACTGCAGTTGGAGGCTATGGAGGTTTAATTGATCTTATCTCTGATTTCAGTAGCCATCTTTGTGTTTTTCAATGCTGAGATCCCTAATTAAATTGTGAGGAGGGTGAAAAGTACTTTGATATTTGATCATCTTGGCATGTTTCTGAATATTTCAATGATTTGCAAGGCCTTTTCATACATATAGGGCCATCTTACTATTTTTTGAGGCAGTTGTAAAATTGTAAGCTTGACCATGTACATTATGTGTAGTTTAGGTGCTTCACTTCATCTTTTTCATACGTGAATTTCAGGCCATAAGACCACTTAGGATGGATTTGATATTGATGAGAACAATTTTGTGTAATTTATAGAAATATAACAAATATGTTTTATTTGTACATTTATTTTATTAGTGTTTTTAGGTTACACACATTCAAGCCATAAAAGTGCTTAGGATGGCTTTGATATTGATGAGAAGACATGATCTTGTGTAATCTATACACAAAATAACAAATACTATATTTACACATTTATTTTTATGTTGTTAATAATATTATGTTTTTAGTTCACACCCACACACATGCGCACACATACACTAAAGTGTTAGCAAAGTAGTTGTAAACACGGGCCAACAAACTGATTACACACACCCCTTAAGTGTCAAAGTAGTTGTAAACATGGATCAACAAACTGATTATGTATCAATGAGCTTTTAGAAATATGTCATGCTGTTTTATTTTATTTGTGAATCACAAAATTCATAAGAGTTAGACTGGTTAGGATATCACCGAGCTTTTAAGAAATATGTTAAGATGCTTTCTTTTCAATTTATGTACCAAGCAACCAATAGAATTAGATGGGGCATTGACATACAAGCCATGGAAGTTTGAGCCCAATGTATTATTCACCAATTTCCAAGAGGACTAAATGTTGGATTAACTAAGTAATATAATATGAATAAAATGTAGAAAAACAACAATAAATGAATGGAAGATGACCATTTTAGAAAATAAAAAAAATCATTTTGTATTTAAATTGATCCAAAAATTTAGTACATATTTCTTGATTCCTTAGATTATTGTTGTTTTATTCTTGTGATGGTTAGATTCAAAGTCATTGGCTGCATGTTGGGAGGCTGTCATGCTCCACCAAAATTCCCAGATCGTTGCATATTAAATCATTGACTAGGCGATATCATAAAAACCAATGCAAGGCAGCACCGACAATATTCATAAGGGAGCGCCAGTGAAAGAGTTTAATTAAAATTAAATCATATTTTCCAAGGGTAGACAAAGGTATAAAGGAGGGATCATTCTGCGAGAAGAAGGGAGTAAGAAAATGCTTAAGAATACATATTATGTGACTCCTAATGTGAAAGGTTGTGACTCCAAATATGAAAAGTTGTGAAAAGATTTAGAAGGGAAATCATTTCCTTGTAGGGAAATTATCAAATAGGGAAGAGTCACTCAATAATTTGGAAAAAAATTATTATTCTCAAAAGGCAACAATGAAGGGTGGTGACTCCTTGAAATGGATATAAAAGCAAAATCATCATTCCATCAACAATCACCATTCATTTATCCATCAAAAAATCAAGCAATCAAAGTATCAAAAAGATCAATCAAACAAACAACAATAAGTCTATCAATGCATCAAGCAATCAATCTTGAATTTGAGGAAGTGTCTTAAAATAGGGAGGAGAAAAACCATTCCAAGTTCACAAGGATTAAAGACAAAAATCCTTATTTCTCTTATCAAGTTTGGATGAAACCCCAACTCTCATCAAGGAGGGTGAAAACCCTCCAAGGTGGACAAAGAGTTTTAATGATGAAAACTCTTGAATACTTTTTGGCAAGTTAAGGATGAAAATCCTTGATATTACCATTGTTGAGTTAGGGACGAAAACCTCTAATTCAACATTTTTTTGGAAGCACTTCCAAAGAATTTCAAGATATGATTTATTTTCACTTATGAATCATTAATATGAATATTATAATAAATTCATAGTATTTGACAAAGCCATTATCATCACATTTTGAAGGAGAATTATAGCAAAAAACCAAGCCATTATCATCACATTTCTAATTTTTTCCCTAAAACAATAATTTCAACTTAGAATGATAATTGCATTTTAAAGTTGAATATTATAATAAAATTTCATCATTTTTGATAAAATTATATTTATAAATATAATGCAATTATCATTCTAAGTTGAAATTATTGTTTTAGGGAAAAAATTAGAAATGTTCTAGAAAAGGGCATTACATAGGCACGCAATTACATAAATATATGTTTGTTCTAGCTATGACCATCCAAGATATGCCTTGTACCCTTGATTAGACTTTCCTTGCACACCCTTTTTCCAATGCCCATCTATTTTGATTTCACTTGAGAATCCTTCATGTTGAATATTATAGCTATGACCATCCAAGATATGCCTTGTACCCTTGATTAGACTTTCCTTGCACACCCTTTTTCCAATGTCCATCTATTTTGATTTCACTTGAGAATCCTTCATGTTGAATATTAAGATTTTATAAGGAAATAAATAGTTTTCCAATGGAGTTGATAAACTAACATACACTTTCAAACCTTCAAGTACATTACTTATCAAATTATAAATATTTTTATTTAACAATTGTTTAACCCATTTACAAATCCAAAGGACTATTACTCACTAAATTTGGGCAAACAAATTCTTAACTACTTGATCAAATTATAAATACTTTTTATTTAACAATTGTTTAAACCATTTACAAATCCAAAGGACTATTACTCCTTACTAAATTTGGGCAAACAAATTCTCAATGAGGTGGGATGAGAGTTCCATAATTATGAGAGGGAAGAACGCTCATCTTGACCAATTAACCTAAATAAAGAAATTTATACATGGAAATTGTTAGACATTTTTACTACTATAATTAAGATTTGAGTGAGTGAATTTCAAGAAAAAAAGAAAAAAGAAAAAAAAAAGATTTTTTGATGATAGATAACATATCTATAATGTTTTAAATTGCATATATAAATGCTTTTTCCTTATGTTTTTGGTTCGCTTTGATTAGAGTGTTTTCCCTTATGTTTTGGGTTCACTTTGATTGTGAATACAATAACTAGCTTACAAGTGGCATATTTTTTCATAAATTTGTTTCATGACATAACACATCCCAATCCCCTTTATCCTATTTCTAAGAGATTGATTCCCTAGATTTATTGTTTGTCACCTTGGATCAAATTTGCAGGTGTGGTCTTGATCTAGCTTACACCCACAATTATAGACCTAATAATTTTAAAATTTAAAACTCAGACTCTTGCCTTATTGAGAATCTCACAACTTGTTGTGAGTTGACCCAACACATCTTTTTAATTTGTGGGTTTGGTTGTGATGCAGGAGCACCCATGGCATGGTGGCTATCATGTGTCAACAAATGGGGTTTGATTTTAATTCCAATTTTTGGCGTGCTTTGAATTTCATGTTTTATTTTTTGAAATTCATATTTTGTTGTGAATTTGAATGTCATGGCATATTGGAATTTGAAAATTGCAATTTGGAGTAAATTTGGGTCAAAACAGGATAAGGTGGCATAGTGGAGAATATGTTTTAAATGAAAAAAATCCTGAAAAAGAAAGAGAGGGTGTGGGTTTCTTGGAGATCACCAAATTGACTTGTAACTCCCAATTTGAAATTCCATAACTCCTAAAAAATAGGGATTTTGGAGATAGGCGCCTAGTTTGGAAAAATCAAATTTTTGCTTTATTTAAGAAAGCAAGAATGCATTAAAAGCATTGTCATCCACTCACAACATATCTTGGAGTTTGAAAGGCATATTTTATTCTATTTTATTAATGAAATTTAATGTAATTGGAGACTTTTTGGAGGTGGGCGTTAATTTTTGGGAGTGGGTTTTGGAATGTGATGAAATTCCTTCTCCAAATGCACTAAAATTTCATTTCATGAGGAAAGATGGATAGAACAAAAGGAAAAAAATCAATTCATTTTTGGAGCTCTCTTTTTCCATATTAAAGAAGGAGATAGGGGAAGGCGTGGGATATCTCCAGGAAGGATTTGGAGAGGTGTTGTTGCAGATTGGTGGTTGATTACAAAGCTTTGCACATCACTGGTTGTTGCAGATTTTTGTATTGAGATCAATGTGAGAAGTTTGTTGTTGCAGGTGTGGATTTTCTTGGAGAAGGTGGAAAATAATTTTGCAGGTTCTAAAGGTTTGTTGCAACAAAAAATAAATTATGAAATCCATGGTTGAAGATCAACAAGTTGATGATTAAAGATTGCAGATTGGAGAGCTAGTTTCATAGTGCAAGGAGATGATTTGAAGAAGAATTGTAGCTTGATTTTTTAGGTTGTTTGTTGTCTCATAGCAGATTCTAATATGTTTTTAATTGGTTTATTTCAGCTTGTATGGCTGCACAAACTTGTGTAATTAGATTTTATTGAAGTTGAGAAACTTTATTGTAAGTTAAATAGAGAAGATTAATTATGTTGCAAAATTTTACATCTTGTTGTTGTTGTTGGGGTTGAATAATTTTGTGTGAGGGCTGTGTGAGTTTCCCTCTTACATTAGGTTGCATTTAAAAATATAAACAAAATTATGTTGGAGATCATCTAGGAGTTATGCTAAGAAATGAGAGCATTCTAGTAGCATTATTAGAATATCTTATGATCCTAGGTCTATTGTACACTTTATCTTCAAACCTTTTGATTAAAGTTATAAGACTAGTCTATTAGGGGTCTGATTAAGAAGAACTTGACCATGGTAGTTTGATTGATTCCCTAAAGGTGTTCCTCAAAAGTCATCCTTACATACATTTGGAAAGCATAAATTAAGATGAAATGAATCTCAATTGTCCTTATTTTCTCAAATCAAATCCATGAGTTTGAGATCAAGTCTACATGCAAGCTTAGATCCACATTCACAAAGATTAGTTCAACACTTGTATAGGTGACAAAGAAAGAAAAATAGTTGGTTTGTAAAATCTAGGATCTTTGCTTAAGCAAACCTTGAAATTCCATAGTATTGATGCATCAATTGTCAACATTTGTTATGATAGTTCTCCATCATCAAATTTCGAGCTAAGTATTGCACTTACTTTATTTTATTTAAGTAATTAATTGTTTATGTTTCAATTATTAGTCTCTGCTCATTTTATCTAGTTTAATTGTTTGCTAATTGATTGCATTCATTTAATTCTCTGAAATAATTTACAGTAAAAGTATTTTCCCTCACATTTTTGAATGTTCTACATATTCAAGGTTTTTAACTTTAGGGTTTTTTTTCTTCCACCGAGGTTTTCAAATTTGTATTTTTCCAACTGCATTATCTTATTTCAAGTCTCTTTAGGGTTCAAACCCTTTTTAGTTTTTCTCCATAATTATACATTTCTTTAGGATTTTATGATTAATTGCTTTCATTAGTATTACCCACCCTTCATTTTCCTTAACAGTTTCATTTGTTGATTCATTTTTAGATTGAGTGCCTATTGATTTTTTATTATTTTAAATAAGACATTGCTTGTCATTTGGTCTTTAGGGTTTTGTGTTGCTTGCATGCGAAGATCTCATTCTCTTCCCCATAATTTATTAAAAGAATCCCTTCCTTGAATCCATATATTGTATCAATCTATTGTGAGTGATGTTCCTAATAATGATCCCATGAATATTGTTATTGGTCTTGTTGAAGGTGAGGTTGAAGATTATAATAATGAGGCACATTTATGACAACAATTTGCAAATGAGCTTGCTAGTTTACTTGAGGTTGATAATCCTACAAAATGATTCAATTTTTTTCATGGTTTATTACCTACTAAACTATGTGGGTGATAGGTATGCCAAGGCGTTGGTGTTAAAGTTATTTATTCTAATTATTTGAATGGTGTATCCTCTTCCTAGTTTTCTTTTAAGTCAATCCCAAAGTATGGCATACCTCTTGATTTTGTTCCTCCTACTATGCCTACTTCCCGTATGGATTTTTTCACACCCACACCTCCTCATCCTACTACCATTTCACTTACATTCCATGTTATTCCTAAGAAGTGAGTTTATGCATGATTTCAACATTCTTTCCACTCTTGCTATCTCTAGCATTATTGTTGCCTCTCTTTGTAAGGAAGCTAAGGTAGAAGAACAACTTCCTACACTAATATTGAGAGGAGAATAATGCAAAACTTTACAGATCTTTTTAGTTACAAAAACTTAAAAAAAATATATCATGCATACCACAACACATTGATTTACGCGGGAAAAACCCTTTTGGGAGAAAAACCCCACACTCCAAAAGCTACCCAATATATTATTCAAAAATCACAAAGATTACAATATATTTGCAGAGCAAGCTTCTCATAGGAATATTACCAACTAGAGATTCAGAGGCAACACAACCACTATCAGACTCTTAGAATACATCACAATACACAACTGTAATATAATTCCCTCATAAAATAGGGTTACCCTCTAGGGCATGCCAAACTAATAAAATATCGCACGCCAAATTTAAGACCTAATGATGAACAACCCAAATTTGCAATAATAAAATATAAATAAAAATTTCCTTTTGAGGGTGTTGCCCCTGAGCCCCTCACACACCCTGTTGTTGGCATATCAACAATACCTTATGTAATTGCAAGGTTGAGACACATTTTCCCAACACTCTTCCCCATCATTCTATTGTCATCCCTACATCCACAATGACAATCTCTATTACTATCACTTGTTCCATTCCTAGTGCCATATTCAATTCCATACCTCTTATTTAACCTATTCCATCACACATTCGTCACTTCTACAATGTGCATATCTTCTCCTTATTGCTTATTTTCCCATCACCCTCTATAGGTCTCATCCATGTTAGGACTAAGTGTGCTATTCACCTTACAAGTCCTTGGAAACAATCATATAATTCAAATGTTTGTTAGGACTATAATATTGCCAATATTATTTTATGTTTATGTCTGAAGGTCATGGAATGGGTGAAATGGAATGCCCATGTGGTAGTTGGAGGAACATGTAGGATAAAATATTCTTTTGAACATTTGGCAATAATATTTGTAAATGGTGTTAAATAGGGGGTTACATTCTAAGAAATCCTTGGCTACTTGGCATGAAATGGAAGGGAATCTATGATGGAGGGTAATCATTTGGAAAGATACAAAGTTGACTTACTCATTTGGGTGTTTGGGATTTTTTTTTTCTTACAATGCTTATTTGTCGTGTATATGCATTTCTAGGTTGGTGAGAAGAATCAAGAATCTTATTAAATATTGCAAAAACCTATTGGACACAACATGTTATCTCTTTGATGACTTTGGATGGCTGGTTTGTTTTTATTAGTGGTTTTCCCTTAGCATATTTTTCTATTAGATGAGGGATTTAGGTATTGATTTATAATCACAATTTGAAACAAGGTTATGTTTCTAGAATGTTATTAGATTGCTTGTAGGTTGAAGGAGACAAGGATTGAAGAGGGAATTCAAATGTATTATGTATTTTCTTATTGTAGATTAGTACAAATTCATGTTCTTTTGGTGGTGGTGTTTTTCTTAGTTGGAAGGGTTTTCCCATGTAATATCAATGTTTCTTTTCTATTTGTGTATGATCTTGTGGATGCCATAATTATTTATTTCCACTCTTATTATTACAAATAACTAATTTATTATAACGTATTGAAACTAGATTTTATTGCTACTTAGTTTTATTGTAACCTCTAAGTGGATTATCAACATTTGATATTAGAGTTTAGTTTTTAGATTGAATGCTTTTCTTTGTGTTGTGTGTTTTTGGTTGTTGTTGGAACATTTACTGATTTAGTAGAAATTAGATCTATGTTGTAAAATTATACCAAACATATTGAAGGCTAAATTTGAAACATTCAATAGGCAACATCATGAGTTATGAAAATTGAAGATGGAGTATTTTTTGATAGAAATGGATTTTTGGATTAAAATGATTGGAATGAAAAAAATTGAAGTGTGAAAGATGAAGAGTAATATATGCTTGACAAGAAAGAAAGATACATAACAAAATAAAATCCATAGATGAAGTTGTAAAAGATGCATTGCTTGTTAGGGGCAAGTCTAAAGAAAAAAGGGGTAAAAAATATGGGGACAAGAAAAAGTCTAATTTAAGAATAGATTAGCCTTTCCTAACAAAAGTAAAGTGAAATGATGTGTTGGTATGTGAAAAGGCTACATTAAGGAGTGTACCCTTAAGAATATCAATGATTATTATTACTTGTTTGTTAAAAAATTCTTGGATAATGATGTTAGTGGAGATGCATTTCTTGTGCTAATATTGTTAGTGATGAATCATAGCTAATTGATTTAGCTGCCTCATTTCACACAACTCATAAGGAGTGGTACTTAGGGTACATGAAATATGATAGAGTTGAGGTTCTTCTTGGTGAAAATAGTTCTCACAAAATTTTTGGTTGAAGAAAGGTAAAATTGGTTTTCAGTGATGGTAGAGTGGAAAATTTATTAATGTTTTATACTATTCATGACTTTTTAGAAATTTTATTTTTGTTTCAAAGATGAATGATTTTGATGTGTGTCACTTTCAATAAAAATTGTTTCAATTTGGCTAGAGCGAACTTCGTGTTGGCTATGAGGACTTGGTTTGAAACCTTGTTTAAGCAAGAAGCATCTACTTTCTCTTATTCTACCAATGTAACTAAATCTTATGGTTCATATATGGTATGGCTATTGAACACTCAAAATACAAAGAGGGGGGTGAATCCGTATTCTTTTAAACCAATCAAACATTTAAACATTCAATACTTATAGCATATTTAATTGCAATAATGGAAGAAAGCATGAAAACATCTAACAACATCACATAACACATGAACACCAAGATTTTAACATGGAAAAACTAAAATGGGAAAAATCATGGTGAGGATTAGCTCACAATATATTATAACCAGTTACAGTATATTACATAAGTGATCATTGCAAGTGGACTCATTGTCCAAGTGGACTCATTTCCCACTGAGAAAAGAAAAGAGATAGAAGATATTGTGGCACACAACCAAGTGTTGAACTGTTACAAAATACATCTACAATATGCTGGAATATAGTTCCATTGAAGTTCATAATACATAATCAAAACTCTTCATATTGATTTATCTTAATACTCTGTTCTAGTCTGCATTTGCACTAAATTCACACAATTCACATTCACTAACTCAATTCACATGTCATCATCCATAAATATTGACAAAGATATAACTTATATATCATCTTCACTCATAACATCAATTAGGTTGGCCTAATTAGATGTAATACACAAAATGTAACTTGTCGACTCAAGATCTATCCACACATGCTTCACACCAAGAATAAAATATCAAAAAAATTTGAAATAGGTTGGCATGGACCTATAATAGATCCCACATAACTCCAAAATACTTATTTTAGCTTTTCATACCTTCAAACCTAATAGGTTGTCATTGTAGAGGGTCTAATACAAAAATTCTCCAATTGTATACCCAAATTCAGAAATGTGGACCTCAAAACATCATGCCAACTGGAATGCATGCTCATCTAACATCTTCCACAACTTCCATAACTTTGTAAATCTAGAAACCAATCCACAGAGAAGTGTAGAATCATTGAATCATATATATTGAACTGGAAATGTCAAAAACATCCAAGCCGAACTTTTGTTACTCGTAAAGTTCCAAAACCAAAGAACCAAAACAAGCTAAGATTTTCGAATTAAGTTCTACTAGCCAAAAAAATTATGCTAGAAGCATAGAGCAATATATTCAATAGCGAATCAATGTGGACCCAATTACCGAATCCCCTATACATAGAATCATGCTGGTATTAACAATAGTCAATCTTCATCATAATTGTCTTCATCGAATTAAACCTTCTTGTAAAATTATCTTTCACAATCATCTTCAACCATGCTCATGAAACCCAATTTGTCATTGATGGCAACATGCCAAAAAATCTCCAAAATTACTCTCCCCCTTTGACATCAAGGGCAAAGGGCATATGTATCAATTCTTAATTTACACCAGATCTCCCCCTGACAAATATGTTCATATATATACAAATTGAAAATTGAAGTAACTTGCCTTAAAAATGTTAATCATCATAACCAAACCAAAAATTTGTATCAAAATAATCTGTACATAGTCCACATATGTACACTGGAGTCTTAAACAATAAACTTAAAATGCATAAAAAGTAGAAATGTTGTCAACCAGAGGAGGTTAACTCTTGAAGCTTTGCAACATTAAGTTTCCATTCTTTTTTTTCTTCCTCCCATATCTTCTTGGGTATGCCAAGACTCCTACATTGGGTCTCTAGCTCCATTAGTGTATCTTCTCCTTCTTCGAGAGTGCTGGGTACTAGATTGATCTTGGTAGCCTTCTCAACATTCATTACGACACTAGAAAATGATGTGAACTTTGAGTTCACCAAGTCCCTGATGTTCCCAAACTTCAAGATAATATTTTCCTTTTGTCCTTGTAGCTGGAAATATTTCTTATACAAGTCCTCAATTATTGATCTTATGCTTCCATCTAGGTATTGTGTAGGATCATATGCACTAGAAGCTTTATCTATTTTTGACTCAATCGATTCCATTTCATCTTTGATACTTTTTAAGGCTCCAGGCCACTTCATATTTGGCCTCAGCCATGCAAGCCTATGCACCCTTAATTCTATCTTGGAATTTATTGTGGGCATGTGCATGTAGACACATAAAAATGACCTAGGCCTGCAAGCTCTATTGTCACCATCTTCCTCCTAGCATAATTAAGATATTTTAATTATGTCTTTGGTCCACTTTCGACTATTAATTAAATAATTTTTAATTATTTAGTTAATTCAGGCCTTTATTTCTCTTGATTATTTAAATAAATAATTTTATTTATTTATTTAAATATGTCACTAATTGTCTAATGTCTCTTTATAATTAAATAAAATTTTTAATTTATTTAACTTGTCCACTAATTCCTCTTGATTATGTAAATAGATAAATTTTATTTATTTATTTAAATACGTCATTAATTTTTAAAATTCTTCTTATAATTAAATAAATTATTTAATTTATTTAATTATTGCCACCTTGACATCTCCCTCATTTTAAATAAAATTATTTATTTAAAATGATCCCACTTTCTAATTTCTCTCCAAGTAAATAATTTAATTTAATTATTTACTATCACATGGTCCCACCCTTTTTGAATTAAATTAATTTTTAATTCAAAATGATCTTTTTCCTCCAAAAATCAAGTAATTTCTATTATTATTTGATTTTCCAACCACCTCTTTTTCTGTGCCAATCTTATCTCCTTGTCACATGCATTGTCAACCCTTGATTTGATTTTCTCAAATTGAATCTTGTCCACTCATTTCAAATTTGACCTAATGTTTCCCTAACTCTAATTGTGGGTTGTCATATTGAATCTTGTCCATTGATTCTAGGGCACTTGTCAATCTTCAATCTTGGCCATTCATCCAAAATTACATTTTCTATAAAATGACAATTTTTTTCTCATTTTTTCACCTCATGCTATTTACATCTCATGCAATCTTGTCTTAGGCACTCTTGGCATCTTAGATTGCTTACTAGTTGCATCTTAGATTGGCATATTTAAGTCATAGTTCATAGTTGCTTACTAGTTGTATAGTTGCATAGTATTGCATTTCATATCAAATCCTTCAACATTTTGCTTTGGTCTTGGCATAGTCATAGATTGCTCATTCAAAATTTGAGGGAAAACTTCATATTTCAACAAATAGAGAAGGTGCAATGGAGGTCAATCATGGAGGTTGAAGACTTAAGGTGATATCTTTCTTGTTTTCATGTTATTTCCTCCTTTGTGCTTCATTATTACTTTGAGTTTTTGGTTTATTTAGCTACTAATTTGCTAACCTAAGAATTTCCCTTAGTTACATTGGTGAACCTGATGCCAAAATTGTGACTTTTTTGTTTTTTCTGTATGACTTTTTGTTTTGTTTTGTAGCTACAGGTATGAAATGATGCATTCATAGTTTCTAGCATCGCAATCACTGTGTCGCGATGCATTCAGAAAATAGAACGACGCATTTGTAGACCCGAACCACACTTGCTACTACAGAGACACATTCGCCAATAATCTGACACATTTGACATTCAGAGCAATACATCTGCATACCACAACACATCTATTCTACATATTGAGGCATATGTTCTTGTTACCTATTTTTCACTCCGAGCTCAAACAGGTCGAGCTAGATGAAATTCATCATTTATAGGTACAAAAAAATTTCATGTCTTGTTGATTAAATGTTCATTGATCATCATTGAGATCATTTTACATATGAATCATAGTTTTATTGTGCAAACATTTAAAATAGGAAATTGAGAAAATTTGCATAATAATGCTTTTATTCATTTTCCAAAAATGTTGAATTCCACACAAGCCGTGGAAGTAACTTTTTTGGATTTTTACAATCAAATAAGGAATACATAAACAATGGTATGCTATACAATTGAAAATAATGAGAGCATAAGGTAAAAGATGATCCATCATTGCCTGGAATGATGAATCATTGATAGTTGAAGTTAAGATGTGACGTCAGCTCTAGCTCCATTTCCAGCTTTAGCTCCGGTTTTCAACTCCAAAAGCATCTGCAGGAAAGATTAAGATGGCATTAGAGATGGTCTCTAAACAATAACGGATCAAATTCTATCATATGCCTATGCTACTGATAGGAATATAAGATACAGTCGATCAGGCATCCATCAGATGATTTAAAAAAAAATCAAGAAGAAAGACGTAATTCAATGGAAGCTTTCAGCTTCTTTTATTTTGCTAACATGTTTGTTTCAGTGTGCAGGAACAGGTTCATCATGTTCGATATCATTTCATCGGATATGTGGAGTAAAACGGGCTCCCACAAGGGTTGAGCCTAGCATATCTAAAGGATACACTCTCAAATTACATACGAGAGTTCGTTAACATTGTCAAATCAGTCATCAAAAGAGCTAAAGAAATAGTCGAATAAGCAGCTTTATTTCAAACAGATTAAGGAAAAGCAGATTGAGCATACAGTATAACTTTTCTCTTCATATCAAGAAAGGATCAATCAATGTTGTACTCATTAATTTCATATTCTATTCGTGCTCTACTTTATATTTTCACATTTGCATCTAAATGAAGTGTAGAGCCAGTGTAGAGCCTCTTTACATTGAAAAGAGAGAGTGTTCATGAATTTGAGTATTCATAGCTTCAAAAGCATGTAGTAGTCATGCATTCGAGTTCAAGAGACAGCAGGGAAAAAACTTTCATGTTCATCAACTCAGAATACAATTAAGTGAAGGAAAAGTCGTTACTTTGAAAGGTACAGTTTTGAGCAGCAATTATCATTAGATAAACAACACATTGCTATACATCAGAAGATACTCAAAAGATGTCACAAAAGATTTCACTTTCTCCAAGGATCACATGTTGAAGCACAGTAACAGGAAAAGAGCAGAAAATACAACAATGAACAAGGCCAATGAACAATTGGTAATACCTCATAGAATGCCTCATTTCCATTTTTTCAGTCAAAGTGAGCTTTGAGGGATCAAGTAATAGTAGTTTATGAATTAAATGACAAAATATTTTAAAGTGAGAGATTATCATGAACTTTAAAAGCTTGCATCTATAGGACAACATTTTTACAATTCAAGTTAAAAGGACATAATAGAAGTATCTATACCAGCATAAAGCATTAAGTGAGCAATCACAAGTTGAATAGTATACAGAAATTTCTGAGCAAGTTTCTTTTATGATGACAGTTCCACATGAGCCAGATGCAAGGTGTAAGCCATCATTTTGATTACCTGATGAATGACTATAGTCAATAATTAAAAGGAGATCTTACATAGGATAGTGAGATGTTGTCCAGTTACAAAATTATCTCAACCTGTAGAATGTCAAGATAAAACACAAATGCATACACAGTATAGCCATGAACAGGGTAATCTAAAATTTAGAAAAGGTTAAGCATTTTTGTTCGTGCCATAGTGGTAGAGGTTGGGAGAACAACAATATTTGGTGACTAAGACAGGCACAAAATGAAGAGGAAAGTGTTTACGAGTTATGCACAATAGTATTCAAATAATACAAACAAGAGTCACGAAATATAAATAGAAAATATGTGCACAGGTGTTAAAAATGATTCTATAACTGTTCAAATTCAAATGGTAGCAACAACCCATGAGAGCAAGCCAACAGCAAAGGAAGGAAGGCACGGGTTAGAGACCTTGATCCACAGAGTGAGCAGGGTTATACGCAATAAAAAGTCATCTTGAATCTTCACAATAAAACACAGAACGTGGGTTTTAATTCATAGCTCATCACGAGTATTTGAAACCATTTTTCAAAAAGATTCCAGATCTCAGCTTGAAATTTAAGTCTTGGAATTTTACACATTTGCAAAAAATGAAGATCCAAATTTTCTTTCCACATATTGTTCCAGAATAAAAGAAATTTCATCATAAGATTCAAAAGTTTTATTCATTACAAAATGGAAATAAAGGCATGTTCTGATCATTTTGGGGGTTTCATGTCAGGCAATTTTTGTGAGAAGTAAAAGAGAGTATAATGCTTGACTGGTGAAAACTTACCAAGGTTCATTATGCAACAATGTGTAAGTTTTTTTTTAAAAGCTCAAGTCAGAGGGATTGATGGTGGCCATAATAAATGAAAAATCAGCAATAAACAAAAAAATTAGAATAAATGTATAGCCGCAACTTTGAGCTTGAAAAGGAATTTTAAAATGGAGTTCAATCTCAAATTTCGCTCTTACCATAAGTTTCCAGTGACTTCCAGAAGGTTGTTTAACATGAAAGATCCCAAGTATTGCTCGAATGGTGAAGGCGAGCTTCAAACTCCAACAATGGCGACTTCAGAACAATTAAATATATAGAATTTAGAAGAATATATGCATGGCCGTGGTTTTTATATCTAAATTTGTCTCAAGAAATGGTGAAAAAGAGTATTGAAATGCTTACAATTGATATTACAGTGATCTTTTTATGAAAATCTGGTGAAAGATCACTCAGAAAGTGTCCCAAGACTGCTCAATATCAAAGAGTTTACCAGAAAACCCTACTCCATGGTGGCGGCCAACTTCCTCAAGCTTCTCTAAGTCGAATTCAAAGGAGTGATAATGATTTTAGGGTTCAATGTGTGCTTTTGACTATTCGCCCTAATCCCACTTTGCGCATTTTGTGATGATTTTTAATAATCATTTTGTTTTTAATTGTCTCCATGGTCACGTTTTTGAAGTCAATGTGCCTAGCAAGGTGGTCGACATCATTATTTGATATATTATGCCAAGTATTGTCAAATAGTGAAAAGTGTGAAATACATTATTGAGTTTGAAGATCATAAGGTGAAATAAAATAAATTAGCTTTATTATTCTTTATTCTTATTTGCATAAATAATGTAAATAAATTAATTGAATGATGAGATAATCATTTCATTAATTTATTATCTAGAATGCAAATAAGAATATTATATAAAGCTAAAACATATTTTACTCCAGTTCTACATCAGGTTGTCAACTGAAGACTTAAATGAGAAGGATGGACTTTAAAGTATGCATGGTCAGATTGATACAAACAAGGTGAAATTTGCATGCTTTAGCCCACTTTTTTAGGGTTTCAATCCAGTTCGAGTTGCAGATCGATTTCATGCTTTATGACTGCCAGTTCGAGTTTGTGTTCACTCATTTTTGCATGAGTTTGAGCCACTTTTTCAGGGATTTTCACTTGTGCTCAGATTTCGCATTGTAATTGTCATCTTTTCACTTTCAGATCACTTTCAGTTGCTATTCATGCACTTTGGAGTGCCTTTCATATTGTATATATTGAAAAAGTTTATCTTTTTCAATCTAGTTCTTATTTTTCCTCCTTTGCACTCTGCAAAGTGAATGATTTGTAACTCAACATCATTTCAGATTAATACATAGTAGGTTTTACAGGTTACCCTTGGTTTTAGCGTGGAGTTTTTCCTTTTATCTTCTCAATAGTTTCAAGTTTTTCCTTCAAGCTTTCAGGCAACATTCTTGTGCTTGATTTTGATCGAATTATATTGTGTTTCAGCATTGAAACCTTTATGTTTTCTGTCTCAATCATAAGTATATGTATGAATTCAATTTAATTCATAGGTCATATATTGAGTTCATAATTTAGAAGTATTTTCTTAATTGTGAGAACACTGTTCTTTTCCTTTGACAAAAAATAGTTTTATGAGCCTCTGTATGAAGCATTTATATGAGTTCAAACTGTTTAGATTTTGATGTGCAAGTTAGATATATTGAGAATCAATTGTGAACTAAATTTCCTTTTAGGTCATCATTTTTAGATGCAAGCATCACGTAATTAAAGTTTCATAGTTCTACAGTCAAGTTAGTTCTTTTTATCCCTTTTCCCATCAATTTACCTGAGTATTAATTAGAAGCAATTCATAGGAACCAACCTAGAATCTAGAGGTCTAATTCCTTATAGGATATCCACAGCTTGGAATTAGTTCCCATGTGTCAACAGATTGCTGAATTAGTTATTCAAGCATACAGGTGCAATCTGAATTGACAACAGTTCTATAGACTCCAACATATAGACTCAAGCTGCATTTGTTGTGCAAAGTGACACATTCGCTCTGTTGCGACACATTCGTCTAGTAAATTTTTGCATTCGGGTTTTTCCAGAATTTTCCTAATTTCTCATTGCAATCTTTTAGTTTAGGTGTTTTTCTGGTTACTAATGGGCTGTTGCAGCATGTGGCTTTGAATTCTCATGGGTCTAAGGCATCTTTTTGAGACTACTAACAAGTGGTTTTGTAGGTTCGATTGTCCAAGGATTTGATTTTGAAACACTTGTGTTTGTTTATTTTTAGATTAGAAAAAACTTCCATTGGTTCTCTAAAGAGAAAATTTTCTTGTCTCACTTAGATTTAATTAGGGGGTTAAAGAACTTTTCTTGATTGTGCTTGAAGGTGGTAGGTGATTATGCTCTCACCTTGTGCAAACTAGGTGATTAGAAAACCAAACCCATCTATTTTATGTGTCACCCCGATTCAATAATCGAAGTATCCTTTCCCCTTGTGCACTTGTGTGATCCTTGGTGCAAGAGAAACAATTATTGACTCTAGGAATTGGGCCTTCCTTGGTGGGAAAAAGTACTCACCCCAAGGTGACTCAAAACTAGAAATGGAGTTCTTTGGCTGAGCTACCCCTGGGCGGTATATAAATGTGAATCCTAATGGAAAACTTAGGATCACGAGTATGGATGTGTCACACGGACAAGTGAACTCCCCAAAACCTTGTTGATCGTAACCTCTATAGGCTAGAGTTCCTCCTTATCAGATCTAATCTTGCCCCATGTGTGGCCACTCGAACAGGGGTTCCGAACTAAAAACTTGTGTAGTAGCCAAAATACTTTCTATTTGCTAGCATGGCAATAGTCGTTGTGAAGGCATCCACATTCTCGCAATTCTTAGTAGAGGTGATCAACCTACGATGTGATATTTATGGGGGTTGGAAGCTTGGTTGACCTAAGAAGTTGTGTACTGTAAGGGGGGAGTCCATGTGGCCAATCTTCTGGATTCATCCGCTAATAATAAGTGCGGTTGGGGAACCCATGTGGAATCTAGGAAATATTGTCCTTGCCTAACCTAGGATTGTGCTTGTTTTCAAAGACAAAATATTGTGTTTTCCAAGTGTTTTCTGAGACATTGAAACAAACAAACACCATTACACAGATCTAGAAAGAAACATTCAACTTGAAACATTCCAAAATGGGTCAAAATTGCAAACAAACTAGCCATTCATTTTGCCCGCAATGCATTTGCTGCTTCTTGCATCACATGTGCTATGTTGAGCCGCATTTGAAACTTTCTGCAACACAATTTTTTTGATAAAACACATTTGCTAGCACTTTCTACACCACATGTGCTCTATTGAAACACATTTGAATCTTTTTGAGTTGCATTCACTCTACTATAGCGCACTTCTTCTTTCTGAAACACATTCGCCTTCTTGCGCTGCATTTTCTATTTTCTGTGATGCATTCACTATGCTCAACTACATTTGACATTTCTGGAGATGCATTCACTTGTCTTGAACCACATTTGCTTTACATAACACTGCAATTGCTTTTGTGAGTTGCATCTGCCATCTGTAGAGCTATATTTGTTGAATCTGAAATGCATCTGCCAACCTGCAACACATTTAAAACCTAGAACAACACATTTTCCTGGGAGAAATTAAAACACTGTTGTAGACCAAAACTCAAGAGAAAACTTGTCCAATTCATCATTAATTTTTTTTTTCCAATAGCCTCTGTCAAAAACAAAATATAAAATTGCTCAAATCTTCCATCATTTGACATCTTTAGCTTGCATTTACCCATAGGTTTAACTTTGCAAATTTTAGTTGCATCCTTTAGGTCCATCATTTTCATTTTTAGTCATAAACTAGTCCTTAGGTCCTCACTTCATTTGTAGATTTTGGATTAGGAAACCTTACCATACTTTGCAAAATCATTACCTTCAAGAGTAGGTGGTCATTTGACCTAGTCATCATCATTTCCATTATTCATTTTCCTTTTTGTGAGACTTTCCAACTCAAAAGTCTATTTAGGAAACCTCACTTTTTCATCTTGTCATTTAGTCACATTAACAAGTCCTTTGATGACCCAAATTGAGACATAGATTAAGTCTAGAGTGGTTGAGTAACCTTCCTCCAAATCACCTAGACCTCACATTTTCATACCTTAAAAAAATTCAAATTATCTTAGTCCTCATTTTTCATACATAATTCCCAAAAATCCAAAAATAACAACAAAAAATTAGTGTCATACTTTTCATAATAGTCGTCATTGTCGTTTGGCATTTGTCATTTCCTTTAGGCAACATTGTCATTGCCATCCTTTGCATTCGCATCCCTTATTATAAAAAATCTAGAAACATAGTTTGCATTATTCATCCCTTATTCAAAAATCCCAAAAACATAGTGTCATCTAGTTGTCATTTTCATCCTCCTCCTAATTTGAGCAACTCTTTATATGGTTGAGGCTATGCTTCAAAGAAAAAGAAGACAAATGGCTAATTTTGGACAAGGAAACAACACTTATATCTTTTCCAATGACATGAATCAAAACATGGACCAAGACACATCCTTTATCAATCCTTTCAGTGAAATGAACATGCCATCTTCATCATGAAACCCCTTTGAATCATTCATGCATAAAGACAAACATGGACATGTGTTTATGGAAGAGTTAGAAGCCACAATGCAAAACCTTGACGTATCCTCCTTTGTAGAAGACTTAGTCTTACATGACCCACAAAGATATTTGGCCATGCTCTTGGACCAAGGGGTTAAATTACCATGTGGCTTTGACATTAACACTTTGAGATCGGCCTCTCCTGATCACAATACCAACAATAATACAAACAACATGCCCAACACTATTCAACCTCAAAAAAATACAAGCAATTCTTTCATTGGTGTCACCTCGCAAATTGCCAGAAGCACTATTAATGCCACCTCCAATGACACCTCCAATCAAAACAATTCCAATACAATTAATGCAACATCCGTTGGAGGAACACCAACTATGTCACAAGCCATGGCACAATCAATGCCAACAATGTCAACAACATCCTCACAATCAATTGGAGCTACCTTTGGATCCTCATCAATGGGGGAAAGTTTCTCAAATCCTCTATTTGGAGCTTCATCTAGTGCCATGGGTGCATCATCATCAAATCCTTTCATTGGTACCTTATTCAATCCTTCCCGAGGAAGTAAATGACACATCTTTATTTGAGGACCACAACCAGATGTTAACATGTCATCACAATTTAATACCAATACTTCCCAAGGGAAAAACACGAACATTCCCCATGGACAATTCCAACAATTTGGACAGGGAAATTAGAATACACAACATATGACCTCATTTGCACACCAAAATATTCATGTTCAACATACCCCACAAATTTTGACTCAAATGGCTAGAGGGAACATTCCTACATATGCATCACATATCCACACTCATCAACATGTCCCTAATCAAAACTTTCAATACCAACAACACTCAAATCAAAACATTTCATATATCTCACAACAACACATCCCATAACAAAACACCAACATATATTCACAACAAATGGGGACCCATGGGATACCTATCACTCCCATGTGTGATGCAACAAACAATCCTATAATTGATGCCTTGACAGCTCAAGTGGCTCACTTGCAAAAGACCATAGAGACTATGCAAATGTCCGACAAAAAGTCACACATGTCATATGACCTATGCCCATATCCTTTTTACATGAGTCTATACATGCCACCATTTCCTCCTGGGTATGTGGCACCAAACTTCACCAAGTATAAGGGCAAGACAAATCCTATTGAACACGTTCAAGAATTCACGACCAACTACATGGACATTGCCTATGAACACACTTAATTGATGAGACTCTTCTCCAAGAGTCTTACAAGACCCGCACTTGAATGGTTCTCCACTTTAAAGGGAATAAAAACATGGGATAAACTTGTAGACAAATTTGTGAAAAATTATGCCTATAACATTGACACAAACACCTCCATCACTAGCTTATGCACACTTAAATAAGAAGACACTGGTGAAATGTTTATCCCATTCTTCCAAAGATGGAGAAGCCTGGAAAGTCATTGCCATATTGACATACGTGAGAAAGAAAAATTCAACATGTTTGTCCAACCACTTCTAGGCCCATTAAAATATGGCTTGTAAGTTCATTGCTACACAACCTTGACAAACCTAGTCGAAAAGGGTGTCCAACTTGATATTTCCCTCATTGCTAAAGGAGAATTAAAATATGGCCCTAAAAAAATAAACACAAACCCATCCACAGAAAAAAATAAGTATTGGGTAAAAAATAAACATGTCACTAATGATGGCGTTGTTGATGCCAAGGTTGTAAACATGATGGGTCCTGTACTTACTCTTAAAGGAGCTTAGCCACAAAACAGACCAACAAAAACACTGACACCCCCCACCAATGTCATTCCAAATAACCAAAATGGTCAAAATAGTCAAAGTCAAGGACAATCATGCTAGACAAGACAATTCCCAAAAAGACGAACATACACTGCTTTGGGAGAACCAATTGAGGATGTTCTTAAGAAGCTCCTTCAAAACGGTCTCATCACACTAGAAGATCCTAAGCCATATGAACCAAGATAGTTTAAACCATCATGGTGGGATGAAAAATCTTTCTGTGATTACCATCGGGCTAAAGGGCATAAGACATCCTCTTGTTGAAAACTAAGTAATATTGTACAAGACCTCATTGAAAATCACATAATTGAATTGGGTGGGCAACAATTTGCATCAAATGTAGACCATACTATTCACAAAAACCCACTGCAAGACCATGGTTCAAATAACCCCTCAACGTCAGGTCCTAAGACAAATAATAATTGTGCCAACTATACCTGCACTGCATTTGATTGTTCAGGAGGAACTATTATTAACCATGTCTGAACCGATGATGAATATGTTAATACCATCACTGTACTCAAACGAGCACCTAAATGTAATGCCACTACTCGAAGTGGAAAAATCACCATAGCTGGAACTCCTCCTCAACAACCAAAAATTACAATACCCGATCCATCTACAAAACAATCACAATTAGGCTCATTTGCAAAGCAGTCACAACCTAAGAGTCTGTTTAACCTTATTGATCAATTAGGCTATACTTGACAAAACCTTGCAAGAGTCCTCTATCCCTCAAGATATTGATGTCAACCAGTTTGAAGCTATGGTGGGATACCTCACTACACCTCATCATGTGACATTTTTAGACCAAGATTATTCGTCACCTAAGTCCAACCATAATGACAGATTACACATTGAAGTCTTCATCCATAAGCATAAGGTCAGATGAGTTTTAGTAGATGGTGGAGTAGGACTGAACATATGCTCCTTAAAACTGGTTAAGGCTCTAGGCTTTTCTGATGCTTGCATGGATGCAACAAAGAGCATAGTTATAAAGGCGTATGATGATAAAGAACATTCCTCTTGAGGTGTTATCACTCTTCCAATTAGAGTTGGGCCAGTCATTGTAGACACAACTTTCCAAGCCCTAGATCTTGAATTTCCTTATAACATCTTGCTTGGTTGACCTTGGATTCATTCCATCAAAGTCGTTCCATCCACGTACCACCAATGCTTGATGTTTCCCTTTGATGGAACATAAATCACCATATATGGAGAACCTGATCCCTTTCAGTATTGCACCAATCTAAGGGGTATTTCAGAACATCAAGTTCCCATTAACCGAGAAGCTCCTAGTCCATCTTCTTCCAAATTCATTGAACCTTCCACACTTGCCTCTTCGTCCACATCCACTCCTTCCACATCTTCAGCCACACCATCATCCTCCTTGCCTCCTAAGGCTGAGCCCAATGTCAAGATCCAAGACCTAGGCTATGGAGAATTCAAACTAAATACAACATATTGCATCACAAAAATACCCAAGTCTCCTAAGGTCTATGGTCGACCTTGTTTCAGAATGGAACTTAAAGAAATTTTTGAGGTTCCACCAATTTTTTTTTCATAAAATGGGGAGACATGAACAATGAAGACATTGAAGATACATTAGGATGTACAAAGAAATGGAAAAATTTCCTCCCTTACCAGTTCATATATACGACAAAGGCTATGACATGATAAAGGCAAAAGGCTACAATGGAACTAGTGGCCTTGGCAGAAATAAGACTGGAAGGTGTGAACCAATCATGCCTCCCCATAGACCAAAAATTCTTGGGCTAGGATATGGACTACCTAAAAATGATGATTGACGTACCAATGGACTTTCGAGTGAGAGCGTGAATGCTTCAGAAAGTATCAAGACTATTGAGGAGTCCCTTACCAAAACCGACTTCCATGAATGGGAATTTGGCTCCCAACGATCCCTAAGCCACTGTTGTCTTCATGAATTGTTCCTTGAACCTGGATAACTTACCTCTGAACAAATATTTTGGCAAACGTTGAAGACTGACCCAACAAAGAATAATGACAATCCTAAGATCCCAAAGAAACAAGAAAACTGGGATAGACTCTTTTTCCCAAGGAACAATGACAAACTTGAATAATCTTCCAGTCCTATTGGCCATAACCTCGACATATTTTCCCAACCATATGACAATAACGACCATCATTTGGATTCATCCAAATTTCCACATGACACTATTGACCTTAATGATAGTCCATTTGCCCCTTATTTTGATAATGAGTATGAATCAAGTGAAAGAGAATATTGGATAGAGTCCGATTGGGAATTGGATGATGAAAACTTCATTTTCAACGTCTTTGAATCCATCTGCATGCTTTCTGCATCCTCCCCACAATTCACCAATACTGATGATGGTATCTCCTTATTCTACCCTCAACTAATTGATTGGGATCAACAAGGCCTGCTAGTGATGGACATATTTCAGAATGATGAGGCCATTGTAGAATTCATGGGACTATGTGAGGGCATACCAAGTGGAGATCACAAGGTTGGATTTGACATTGACTTAGATTGTGTATCTTATTTTGGGGAGACTGCTCCATCCTCTAGTCACAAAATGAAAAATAAAAATAAAACAAAAAATGACACGTCTTTAGGTGAAAACTGAAAGACACCTTTTAACGATAAAAAAGTAAAAATAAAGGACATATCTGTGGGTGAAAACCTCTCTGAGGTGCCCAAAGATGGAGGGCTGTACTTTCTTCTCATGACTAAAGAAATATTGGCAATGCTCATAGAGGAAACCATGGAAGTCAACATATCTACAATAGAAGATCCCAAAATTGTCCTCTTTTGGCATCCTTGACAGAAGAAGAGAAACCTGAATTCCATAGATTCTTTTTAGAGCGTAAGATTAATTTTGCATGGTCATATGTCGATATGCCTAGGTTGGATCCAGAACTGGTCTTACACCATTTGCCACTACTTCCAAATGCCAAGCCAGTAAAATAAAAGTTGCATAAAATGCATCCTCAAATCACCCTATTAGTCAAGGCTGAACTCAAGAAATTGCTAGATGTGGGATTCATATGGTCTATCAACTATGCTGAATGGATATCCAATCTTGTACCAGTCATAAAGCCAAATGGTCAGATTTGTATCTACACAAATTTTAGATACTTGAACAAAGCATGTCCAAAGGATGAATTTTTGTTGCCAAACATAGATATCATAGTTGACCTCACGATAGGATATGAGATCCTATCCCTCATGGACGGTTTCTTAGGTTATAATCAAATTCGTATTTCCCCTGAAGATCAACATAAAACAACATTCACATGTCCTTGGGGTACATACTATTGGAATGCCATGCCTTTTGGTATTAAGAATGCAGGTGCCACATATCAGAGAGCTATGACAACAATATTTCATGTCATGATGCACAAGATAGTGGAAGATTATGTGGATGACCTTTTGGCTAAATTTTTGACACGAAAATATCATTTGAGTGTGCTTGAAAACATACTCAAGAAACTTGAAGAGTGCAAAGTGCGCCTGAATCCCAAGAAATGTGTCTTCGGTGTGACATCAGGGAAGCTTTTGGGATACATAATTTCTGAAATCTGGACATACTGACCTTGGATGTGAAATTGAGGATAGTTACACTCAAAATTTTGAGATGTAACAAAAACAAGGATTGAAGTACTCCAAGTCTACTTTCAAAACTACTAATTTATTTTGAAAATGGTTGGATTAAGGGGTTCAAAAGAGGGACGTACATAAATTGGTGCTATTTTTGTCAGAAAAAACATAACATAGCAACTTTTGTATGTCCCTAGCATGGTGAACTTTTTTTTAGTATTTTTAAAATTGCTTCAGTGAGAAATTAGCTAATAGTATGTAGTTGATGCATGAATTTTTTGATAATTTTTTAATGAATATTTTATTTTTTACTAATTTTCTAAGTGGACACTTCTTGAAAAAATAGGATTTTGGCCGTGCTACCCCTACAAATTTTGGAAACTAATTAATTTTTTTAATTTTTTTTTTTAATTTTTAGAATGAAGTCTAGTATCTAAAAATGTAATTTATTTAAAATTTTGATGAACGGTTAATTTATAACGGAAAAAACACCAAACACTACTTTTGCCAAAAAAGAGACACATAAAAAAAAATTATAGATGAAAGGCTTAAATTGTCTAAAAGTGAAAAAAAATTACATTGTTGGATAGCTAAGAGAGAACCTAACATTACCCAAGTGATCGATTTGTTTGACATTGAAACATGTGCAATCTTGACGGTGAGCATGAACTCGATTATGTGAAATATTGTAGAATTTTCAAAAACACATCTTTGGTAGTTGGGAAGGCCCTCCAAGCCTTTGGGTTGGTATTCCAAGGCAAATAGCAAGCCTAAGGCTTGGGGATTCCCAAAGAAATAACGCAAGTGCATTATAATGCGCTTGTGTTATATCTTAGTTTTGACATGGTTTTTTATGTTTAACGTGTGCACGTTTATCTTAGTTTTGACATGGTTTTTTGAGTTTGTGTGGGACATTTCTAGCAATACATAATGCAAGTGTGGTAAAACGTGCTCGCGTTATGTTAAATGCTACTCTATTGAATGAATGTTTATATTTTTTTATGTTTGTATGTACATGTATGCTTGTATGCCATGTATGTATGTATGTATGTATGCGTGCTTGTATGTATGTATGTATGCCTATATGTATGTATGTTTGCATCAATGCATGTATATTTGCATGTATGTAAGATTGTATCTACATATGTACATGTATGCTTGTATATATGTAGGATCGTATGTACATATGTATTATGCTT
>VDFB02104328.1:0-77246 GCA_007258455.2 Sequoia sempervirens | reverse complement strand
TTCTTCTCAACTTTTCGATGATGATCCCTTCCCTTCGAGCGATGTCCTCTTTTAAAGAATGGTGGGGGTCTCTTTTGAGACGTGTCTCCTGGCAGATTGCTACCACCTGAAGTCAAACGGTGCCTCCTTGACAAGCGTTTAGTTTGCATAGCTTTGTTAGGAGGATTTGATAATCATTCAAACAAGGATCGATGTTTTCTTTTTTTATTTTAATTTTATTCTTACAATATTTTATTATATAAACTATACTATAAATTAGTAAGCTTGTCAAGTATTATATTTTATTATTATCTTCTAATGTTGTTTAAATATTTAATATTTAAATATTAAGGAATAATATTATTATTATTATTATTATTTTATTTCAATCTTTACAATTCTTGGGGGGATATGACAAACTAGCCCAATTGCACCTCCTACCCGAATTACACCTCCAAAAAATTTAAACTTTGACAGCTGACATAATCAAATAACTTGCCATATTTTCATAACCAATTGAACTTGACCAATTTCTCTATTTTAAGAACAATTATATTTCAAACTGCAAGCATTTGCATTTAAGAAAAAATTATGTTCAACTGTGATGTTTTTAATCAATTAGAAAGTATCTTTCACCCGCAGATAACTGAGGAGCTCTCATCCCACGAAGGCTCAAACCTAAATGGTTTAATGGCGTTTCGTCTTTTGGAAAAAGATTACATGAACTCAACTTGTGGTCATGCACTCCTATGAATACCATAAAAATACATTGTAATGTGCAGCAGATTTTTAAGGCATTCGTTGAGAGGAGTTGCCACAACCAAGTTGCCCACACGGACTGGTCATGACCAAAGGAAGGGCACCTTGCTCCATTGATGGCAGGACGCATTATCTTTCATCCCATTGAGCACAACTTTTTTATTAGAAGGTTATTGACGCGTTACAGACTTCAAAAATTTAGTGCAATCAAATGCATGTCGATCTAGATGTCTTAATAAGTGTGACAGAAATGGAAAACTCTTCCATTGGTTCAATCTTTATTGTGCATCAAGCTTTATTCATGTTAAAAATGGTAAAAGATATTATAAAAGCGCTAATTTCTTAACCGAAAAGAAACATCTACTCAGATTTTTACCTATCGTAGGAAACATAATACAGTGACCTGTCCAATATAGCCACATGGTCTAGAAGAGCAATAATGTTTACTAAGCTGAGTAAACCAGCCCTTTCCATGATAATCTACATGGTTTTGTTAATCCATGAAACCAATGTGAGTGAATTCTTTTTCTTAAAATGGATGACAAGGGTATGGATGCTAAGTATTCAGGGAATAAAGATTTAAAGAGAATACGGCCCTTGAACAAACAATCTGTAGCTCCACATATGTGACACTCTACTTATCAAAGAAATGATGAAAGATATGCCAGCAGTCTAAATGATTAATAAAAATTTGGCAGTATCAAATAATCCATCCATCATTATTTATAATAAGAAATAATAATTGTAAATGCAGTGTTTAAGGAAGTGTAACATTGTGAGAAATCGCTTAGCATAGCTGGGATTCACCAAACTATTGTAGAATCTTTTACTTTGAAAGTAAACTCTTGACTAAGTACAATCAGACAATCATTTATTTGATCTTATTGCACAGGAATTTAAGGCAGCATGGTTCACATCCGACTATCATGTCTTGCACTCATAAATGAAATGAAGATTGCACGTATAAATATGCCTAACCATGGCAGCAAATTTGTAATCTTTTCTTCTTTTTTTGACAAGTAGAGTTTACGTGAAGTTTCTTGTATAGTTTTCGATGCTGCGATCATTTTTATTGAGTACTCTGTATTTAAAGAACTGATTAAACCAGAAAGATTGTTGTTTATCAATTTAATAAAGGGGGTTATTTTAAATAACAGAGATATATAGGTATATTTGTTAGTATCCTTTTGTGGTAGCATAATGGGGGTTGTAATAGATTCTTAATTGAGAAATTAATCGTATCATTTTTGCTGTCTGCTAGTATTTAGTTGAAGCGCACCTAGGCCACATAATGCGGGTCAATGTCACAGAACCTTGTGTAATAGTAACTGTGAATGGTAAGGCGTAGATACTTATTTAGTAATAGATAAAGCTATTAGTCATTTAACACAAGGCTGGGCTATTCTATTTCCTTTTTTGAAGCCAAACACAGAATTGTACTATAGTTACACTGGTTATCTGTCATTGTGAAAATCAGGTAATTTTGATCCCTAGATGAGAGAAGCATTTGTTCAATTTAGTCGGTTATAGTTCACTTATTGATCAAAATATAGAAAATATACTGCAGCATATAACAAAAGAGAATGTTTTTTAAGATCTAAGTAGATCCTCGTCTCTCAAATCATTATGTATTCATAGGTCAAAAACCAAGTAAAAGTGAAATATTTAATAAACACTAAAACATTGCAACTAGGTAGAGCAAATGAAGAAAAAGTTGGAAGAAACGGTCAAGCATTTATGTTAATATTTTTCTTGGTGCACAATGAAGAAGATAGATCTGTGGCTCCTTAAGGAATTGGTACCAAAAAATTGGCTCCATTCACACAACAGCAGCAAAACTCAGTTCCTTTCTGCATGTAATTAAAGGTACAGTATTCTCATTTCTGATAAACTATAGCAGTCCCAGTTTCATCAGGAAACCCTCCATTATTTCAAAATTTTGAGTACAACCATTAGGAATGGAATGGATAAACAAGCCCAGTTTTGAATATTGAACATCTCAAATTCCAAAGAATTGCATCAAATTCACACAATCGTAACTCCTAGGTTCTTCCAATGGAAAACAGATTTGTTCTCGTCAAATTTCTTCACTGTTTTTAATTACTTCAGAATACGCAATAAACCAAGGCCAACAGCAGTTACAGAAACAACAGTTCCTGTATCAACAACCAAACAAATATTTAGTTCATGGAAGGAAAATATTGAAATACTCAAGCTTTGCACCTTTTTCTACTTTTGTTTCCCTTTATTGACAGTACATATACAATGCATCCAGAGCAAGAAAGTAATGCATAGACTAACCTATACAGTATTTGATCACTTCATACTTGCCAGCTTCTAGTTGCGTCTTTAAGGCATGAATCTCCTGTTGATAAATAACTTGAGAGAAGGCATATTAGAAAGACTCATTGACCCGTGAAAACCTGATCCAGATAATAGTTTACTCATAATCCTGAATACATGGCAATACAGGCTTACCCTATTAAGCTTATTTGTAAGATCTGAAGTTTCTGAGTTTTGCTTGGATAGTTCTTCTCGTATGTGACTGAAAACAGAATCAACATCTTAGTATAGAATTTCAACAAGAATAGTTAGAAGAGTTAATTTCTTCATCAATAAATAAGCTAATAACCAAAACTCTTATCAAATTCAAAATCTTGTAGCAGAAACATAAGCTGTGTTAAACAAAAATAGAAAAGCACCCCTTCATTAAGGGTCCACAGTCATTCACAATCAAGAAACTGAGAATAACTTGATCGCATAAATCAAGGTCTTTCATACATACCATACCAGCACATATCAAAAGCTTACACTTCTGTCAACAATAATCATTAGATATGCAACATGACTGTTCAAGTTGTAATACTACTCAAATTTCATAGTAATGTTAAATACTCTGTTGCATGAGATCATCATAAAAGTAGACACTTCGGCCAACATTCTCTGCTAAATAGATTAAAGAATTAATGTCTGAACTTGCTCTGCAGACACACTGTGTCATCCCCTCAAACGAGATTGAAAGTAGCAAGAAAAATATGGTTCTTCACTACCACTGCCCCAACTGGGTTTCATCATATCATCATATCAGACAGGTCAATATAAGTCAAAAGTTGAAAAAGATAATCCGTGTTATCTCGGTCAGAAGTACTGATGTCTCCATTTTCAGACTGACTGCTCTGTGTTCAAACAAAAATATTGTTTGGTTCCAGAAATGTCAAACTATGATGCATCCCTTTGAAATGCCAACAGCACATTTAAATGGCAAACAAAATGATATAATGCCTAATACAGATTCTACTGCCAAACATCCAATAGATTGAAGGAGCAGGTGTGCATTGAATGTCTGAACTATTTTTCTCTCGGAAATCTGCCATTAGCAAGTAAATGCCATCAAATTTTACCCTTTTATCAAAAAGCGACCAGTTCATCAGTATTTTAGCACTTCTATATTTATGGGCTTATTCACACATAGTATCTGCTCATTCAATTCTTACTGAGCAATCTTGTCACAGATAAAATGCACCAAATTATTATTCATAAAGTTAGACAGTTGCATCATCATAATTTTAACATTGGGCAGAGCTAAATTTGTTTGCAAGGTCAAAATCATTTAGAAAATTTCTTACATCTCCTTTGTATCGACCCTCAAATAATTGTCAAAGATGCCGGTTCTTGTTCTGCACCTGGCTATGATGTAAACCAAACCCTTCCTCCCCATCAACTCCCTTCTATTGGCTCCATTGGAAGTTGTTTTTGGTGGACAGCTCTTTTTCTACTCATTGGCTACGATAGACTTGAGCCTTGCTCGCCATCAACTCCCTTCTCTTGGTTCCATTGTCAGTTTTTTCTAGCATGCAACCTTTCTTTCACAAAATTTGTATATATTCTTTGCATATCTTCTAATCCAGCAGCTTTGTGACTTAAAAATTCTACAGCATTTGGTTGTTCTTGTGATGACACTTCATGAGAGGGGCATTGAGCTGGTTCACAATCCTACTGATTTTACAAGTGATATAAATAGCAGAATTTGTATTAAAAAGAGTTGTCCACTTTCACCTACTCTAGTTGGTCTCTACATCAATGAATTAAAAAAAAGTTTCAGGAAAATAGATGACGGTCATAATCTATGATTACAATATAATCATCACTGTTCAATATTGTTTCTGGATTCGGAGTTTTTTCATCAATGTTTCAGATCACACTCTGATCCATCATCAGAATAATAGAGCTAGAGGAGAAGAAATGGTTTGTTGCAGACAAAGACAAGCTAAAAAGAAAGAGGGGAGAGAGGGTGGAAGGTTGCACACGGTTCGAGGACCAAGTCAATAATCATCACTATTTTATTATTTATTGGTCACATATAGTATTGCAGGCTTACACCAATATCCTGATAATCTGACCTTATTTTGTAATGCTCGCAGTCTACTTGTGAACTTCAGTAAAAGAAGGGACATGGTTTTCAATACAACTAAGAAGGAAGCATGGGCAACTAACCTTATTTACAAAGTTTGGTTAGCGTGGTTTTCCTTTATACTTATCTTGATGTGCCTTTCATGGATCTCACCTGAATGTGCTTCATGCTGCAAAAGAGAGATTATGCAAGTGTCATGCCCCCGCCATCTGCAGATCGCAGCACAAAACCCAGGTGTGAAATGTTAATAAATAAATAAAATAAATAATAATAAACAGCATTTGCAAAGGGCCCGACCAAGATTAACGAGTTAAACCACCAGAAAATGAATTAAGGCTGACTCAGGAAATTGGGGGTTAATTACCTGCAATTAAATAAAAGAGGCCGGCCCAGATTAAGAAGTTAAGGCAGCGCCCAGTGAAAAAGAGTGACTTTTACTAAGGGCAGCGATTAATTTAAAAAAGACACCTCATTTGGGGAAGAGGTGAGGGAGGTGTCTATTCGCCCTCTTTGAGGGCTATATATAGAAGAACTTCAAATGAAGAAAAGGCATGAAAGGAATTTGAGGGAATTAATATGGAATAAATAAAGCAGAAAGAAAAATCATAGGAAATTAAGCAGGCTGATTACAGCAGAGATATGAATATATTCTATGCAGATTTAAAAGAGGAGAACATATAATCAAATGGGTCAGATCTGAACTGGCATTATAAGAAATCAGTAAATTGATTAAGAAAGTATTTGGTATGCATTTGGTTGTATATGCATTTAATGTATAATATTTGATAGGCATATAAATATATATATAGCTAATTTCATAATGACTAATATGCAATAAGGAGAGATATGTTGTGTCTAAATTAGTTAATAAGGGAAATAGTTAATTTATTTATATTACTATAATCTACATCCTTTTCTTTAAGCAATCATGTGTAGGGTTGGCAAGGAAACATGCTAGGGAAGGGCGGTATAGGTTCTCACAATGTAAGTACACCACCCTAAGTTGGATGGAATTGTCTTGGTTGGATGTTCCTGCCACTTGGGGCCAGGGGGGTATGAGCACGCCCTTGGGCTTAATTGTGATGAATAGTTTTTCTAGCGCCCTATCATGCATTTCTCTCCAATCCCTACCATGATTTGTTATTGGAAAAGAGTCTATAGATTGGATTCAAGTTTAAGTTGTTATTCATTATTTCATAAATGTTAAATAGTTCATTTATTCTTAAGTTCAATATCTATAATATAATTTACTAAGGAAATATTATTTGTAAAACAATTTTATGTTGTGTAATTGTCACTTAAGGCAAATTCAGGCATACTCCAAGTAGGGGACATTACAACAAGAGTTATTTTGCACTTAATACACTATAAAGGTAATGCTTCCAGCTCCAATATCATGATGCAAAAGCAAAATTGTGCATCTTCTAAACTCTAGTTTCACAAACAATTTTCTACAACTGTAAGGTTTGGGGTCCTAGACTTCACAGTGCTAGTTGGGATCGAGTTAATATAGTTCTTGTTTCCATCTTTACAAAACTTGGTGGGTAATATGGTCAACTCCACATGCAATTATTCTGACTGAATTTAGCATTCATCTTCTTTATATTTCATGTTATAATGTTGTTTCATAGACTGACGTATGGCATTTACAACAATTGCACATAATAGATATCCCTTCAAGGCTCTCCAATAATCCATGAAGCTATGTTTGGTATACCCCGCATATGTCATTTAATTTTCCTCACATGTCAAAAAGAGATATCCAATGAGGCATAAGGGATGAGATCTTTAAAGCTTACATAAAATCAATTTGAACAGAACCAGTGGAAACATTGTCAATAAAAATGAATCACTACTTTGAGCATTATCTCCAAATTGAAGATGGTAGCATTATTCTCTCCAAAGTACATTATGTTCTCATTTGATTTGAGATTCCCCTTGGGCCAATTTGCATTTGTGCTCTCAATAGCTTCACATGGAGTTGAAGTATTATATTTCCAGATATCAATGTATTTGCACACATTGCAACAATGAACCAGAATCAGAAGAGCATTTTTAGGTGTCCAGTGTATTATGAGATCTGTGGCAGGTTTTAATGTTTCTTCAGAGAAACTCAATGCTCTTTATGAGCTCTTATTCATTATGAGAACCAGTTATGTGTAGCACTATTCATTAGAGAGATGACTCAAGAAAATTGGCCTCCTTAAGAGTCACCAAGAGTATTCCTAGTCCCAACTTTCAACTTCCTATTGTTATTCAACCTTTATTTAGAGGCACAAACAGGTTCATCGCTTCCCCCAGCAATTGCAGTTTGTCAAGCATTGAATCTCAAGAACAACATAGCATCTTGACTTGAGTTCTTGTTTTTATCCACTTCCTATTTTTTCATTCTTTCATTTCTTTTCAAAACTTGTCCATTAAGTGTAATTCTTTTCAATCCCATTAACCTGTAACAATTACTAGTACACAATAATATAAATTTCAAATTATTTGGGTTCTTGATGAGAAATATATTTACTTTTAAAAGTGTTACATGGACATGTCCGCACCTCCATCCCCCCTCAACCAAAACCCCCATGATTTTGGACAAGAACATGCAGGGACTTGGAGACAATGCCACCCCGCCATCCAACCACCACCACCCGAGACTCAAGGATTTATTTGGGATGTCCCCCTTAGGAAGGGAAATTTCCTAGACATACCCCTTTTTGGGGGGACTTCTTGTTGATGTTTACAGCCGCGAGCCTCTACTTCCAGCAGCGATCAAACAATAAACTCATATAGCCGTTGGCTATTCATTTATTGTAAATAATTTAATTGCAATGTAATTTATATATCTCTTATTGATGACGACTTGTGAAGAGGCACTTCACTTGATTAATAAATAATATTTTATTGTGGCTGACTTCACCTTCATATCCGCCACCTTTCATGGTTCATAACTCTTCATTGAAGGCCGAAATTGTATCTAGAAGAGTCGCATTGGTTTGGAGATCTCCCTATCGAATGGTATATAAGGAGGTGCTAGTCTCTCATTCACAATCATCTTACAAATCATACAAAGAAAGTGCGAATACACCTACAACAGAGTTCGATATTGGAGTGCCTCATTATTCTTCAGAGAGATCGAAGTAATTCTTCAAGAAGGCCAAAATTATCATCAAGGAAGTTGGATATTATTATCTGGAGTTTGCATCAAGTGTGGTGCTGATATTTGGCCTTGTGATCGGCCTCATTGTAAAGAGAATTGCTGATTATTATTCAATATATAAGTGATATATTGTTGCTGGGTTTTTCTCCCTCAAGTTGGAGGGTTTTCCCAGGGTATATGTTGTGTCTTTGTTTGAAATTGAATTAAATCTGCTTATTTAATTTCTGATCCTAAAACTAACATGGTATTAGAGTGGGTTTAAGCAAGATCGTGATCAGATTTATATAAGCAGCGTTATCTTCCACTTTCATTCTCATCTTTGTGTGTCTATCTTATCTATGAAAATGGTCAACGGACTTAAGGTTGAAGATAGACTCGATGGTGCCTCCAACTTCACCTCTTGGAAGTTTAGAGTGCTTATTGCATTGGAAGAAAATGAGATTATTGAGTTCATGGAGAAAGAGGTACCTGAACCTTCTGATGAGACTAAGCAGACACAATGGAAGAAGAATGGCACAAAGGCCAAGAAGATTTTGATTGATTCTGCGAAGGATCATCTTGTGCCTATTATCTCCAAGTTGAAGACAGCGAGAGAGATGTTCAAGACCTTGGAGGGATTGTATGAGATTAAGAACACAAGCCGAGCTCTTGCATTGAGGCAACAGCTACATCACATCAAGATGGCAAAAGGAGATTCAGTCATCTCCTTCTTCATGAAGATCACTAAGTTGAGAGATCAGCTTTTTGCCATTGGAAATATGGTCAATGATAAGGACTTAGTCATGTTGGCACTCAACGGTCTTCCTCAATCTTGGGAGCCATTTATCCAAGGTATTAGTGGAAGATCGAAGCTACCTAAGTTTGATCGACTTAGGGCAGATTGTATTCAAGAGGAATCAAGATTGGCAGCAAGAGGTAATGGGCGAAGTTCTAACAATGAAGACAATCATGTACTTGCTGCTCAAACATCAAAGAGGAAAGGAAGAGAAGGAAGGAAATTTCAAGAGGAACAAGAGATAGAAGATCGGATGGTGCTCTGGATCTAAGAAGAAGAAGGATCTCTCCCATATACAGTGCTTCAGATGTGACAAGTTTGGTCACTATGCAGAGATTGTGCAACTCTTCCAAAACAACATGCTTCTCATGACTAAGTCACAAGATTCGAATTCGAATTCGAATTCGGCAACAATGAAATTCGGATGAAATTCGGCAAGGAAAAAATTCGAAAAGTATAAAATTCGGATCAAATTCGCCTTATGTAAATTTTTTTATTTTTTTTAATAAATATTATATAACTAATGATACTATATTAATAAATTAAAACTATTGAACTTTAAATATAATTATTAAATAATAAAATATTAAAGTATTATTCTGAGAGTTTTCTTGAATTAGCTAAAAATATATTAAGTTTTTATTTTTATTGTAAAAAATATATAATTTATAAATATTAAAATAATCTTATATTGAGTTTAAATAAATTATAACAAATGCTAGAATATTTGTAAATGGAAACTAAAAGATTTAATTTAAAATTTGAATATTTAAATTTATTAATTTTTATATATTAATGATTTAAATCAAAATTAAATATATTAATATATTAGATTTTAATTATTAAATGTTAATATTAAAAATATATATATAGTAAAATAATGTTAAATTTAAAATATATTAATGCTAGTTTTTTAATGCCGCATTTCTTCCCAGGCGCTTGATTCAAACATTCGACCGCCTTACAGAAGGTGTTTCGCCTTCTCTTAGACTGCGTTCCTATCTCACAGGAAAATCTTAATATTTCCTTGATAAAATACACGGTTGAATTTATCATGAGCGACTGTGATATGGTTTTCTCTTCAATTTTTGAGGTGCTATTCAGGGTGCCCAACTCGTTCTTTGAATTGGGTTTTTCTGAAGCTTCAAGAGCGATAGTAATCTCTTGCGACCGTACCAATTAAAATCCCTAATAAACAATGCTTGCGAAAAATATAAGTTAACAAAAATACAGTCGCCATTTCCCGTACGAATTTAACTGCGAATTTTAACGAATTTTATTAATTTTTTAAATGTTCGCCGAATTTCGAATTTCAAGCATGAAATTCGGCGAATCCGGACACAGCATCATGATGTGAATGATGCCTCTCCTAGAAGGATTCAAGAGATAATTCAAAGTGAATTTTATTTATCTCAGCCCTATCAAGCAGTGTTCCAACCGATAGCAACACATGGTTGATTGATAGTGCGCCTCTGTCACATTACTGGATTTAGAGAACATCTTTCAGATTTGGTGGAGAGAGATACCAACATTCAAGTCATAATTGGAGATGATGCATGCTATTCAGTGAAAGGTGTTGGAGCCTCCTCTCTTCACCTAGATTCCAGCATCTCTCTTCATTTGAGCAATGTGTTGTTCGTACCAGGTATCAAGAGGAACCTTGTATCAATTTCAGCTTTGGAGGACAAAGGATATCAAGTTGCTTTTTCAGAGGGAAAGTTCTTGCTTGGCCGAAGAACTCTAGCATCAAGACAGCTCGAGTGATTGGGGTTCGGCATGAGAGTCTTTATAGACTTTCCATTCGTCCAATGCAAGCATTGTTGCATGATTCTACTAGTTCAAGTGAGCTTTGGCATAGAAGACTTGCTCACCTCCATTTCAGGGCTCTTCCATCCATGCAGAAGATGGTCACTGGACTTCCAAACTCAGTCAGGAGCATGAAGGTACTTGTCGAGGATGCGCATTGGGTAAGAATACTAAAGGTCCTTTTCATAGTAGTGAAAGTAGATCTAAATGTATTCTAGATCTTGTTCATTTGATTTGTGTGGTCCAATGTCTTTGTTTCTTTGAGTGGTTTTTGGTATTATGTAATTTTCATTGATGACTACTCTAGAAAGACTTGGATTTATTTCTTAAAGACTAAGGAATCTGAAGAGCTACTTGAGAAATTCAATTTAAGGCTCAAGTAGAGAACTTGTCTGGGAAGAGGATCAAAGTTCTGAATCGACAACGGAGGAGAATACATCTCTGGAGGCTTCCATAACTTTTGTATTGAGGCAGGGATTAAGAGGGAGTTTTGTGTCCCTTACAATCCTTGACGGTGTTGCAGAAAGGAAGAATAGATCCATTGTTGAGCAACTAAAGCCATGATCCATGATCAAGACTTGCAAACCTTCCTTTGGTGAAGCATCTAGAACTGCAGTGTATGTTCAGAATTGATGCCCTCATCGTATTTTGGAGAACATGACTCCTGAAGAAGCATTCAGGTTTGTGAAACCTGAGATTAGTCATCTGAGAATCTTTGGTTGTCCTGTTTACATTCATGTGCCTAAAGATAAGAGGACCAAGTTAGAACCATCTGGCAAGAAAGGAATATTTGTGGGTTATAGTGAATCTTCAAAAGCCTACAGGATCTACATTTCAGGTCAGAAACTGATAGAGATTAGTAGGGATATCACGTTTGAAGAAGATGTTGCATTCAAGAGATCTGAAGGTTCATACATGGAAATAGATAATGAAGACCAGGAGACTCCTCGGGATATGGATGTTGACCATACTCCTAAGATTCAGAGGGAGTCGACTGAACCAGAAGAGGATGGTGATCCAGTTGAGCCTTTGGAACCAACTGATGGGCCAAGAGATATTGTCATAGGTCGAAAGAGACCTCTATGGGCTAGGCAAACAATGCAGGAGGCAAAAAAGTTTGCAGCTCCTAGAGGAACATTCAGAGAAAGCAAAAGACCTCACAAATTTTCAAGCTATGTTGCATTAATGAGTCATATCATTAAATCTGAGCCTTCCAATGTTGAGGAAGCTTCAAGTCAGCAAGAATGGAGAGATGCTATGGCTGAAGAATATCAATCTATCATCAAGAATGATGTTTGGGATATTGTGCCTAGACCAGAAGGGAAATAAGTTGTATCTTCTAAATGGCTTTTCAAGATCAAGCATGCGACCAATGGAAGCATTGAGAAGTACAAGGCTAGATTTGTGGCTAGAGGATTCTCTCAGAAAGAGGGAATAGATTATAAGTAAAACTTTACTCCAGTTGCTCATTATACATCCATCAGAACCATTATTGCTATTGTAGCAGCTAAGGGATGGAAGCTACATCAGATGGACGTGAAGACAGCTTTCCTTTATGATATGATTGAAGAGGTTCACATTGAGCAACCTGATGGTTTTGAGATCCATGGGAAAGAGTCTCATGTTTGCAAATTGAAGAAGGCTTTGTATGGCCTTAAGCAGGCTCCTCGCGCTTGGCATGAGAGGATTGATCGATACCTGATGAGCTTGGGCTTCTCCAAGAATGATGCTGATTCAAATCTTTACTTCAAGGTAGTTGATGGTGAGGCATTAATCTTGGTTCTGTATGTTGATGATCTATTTCTTACAAGAGCAGAATATCTCATTATCAAATGCAAGGAGTTAGCTTCTAAATTCGAGATGAAAGATCTTGGAGATATGCATTACTTCCTAGGATTAGAAGTGTGGCAGAGGCCTAATGAGATCATTCTGAGTCAAGGGAAGTATACTATAGACATCTTGAAGAGATTTGGTATGATGGATTGCAAATCCATGTCTACACCGATGGAAACCAATTTGAAGAAGTTGAGTGAGTCTACAGCTAGTTTAGATTTGGTGGATCCCACAATGTACAAGCAGTTGATTGGATTGTTGATGTATCTAGTCAATACTAGACTAGATATTTGCTATGCAGTGAGTGCACTTAGTCAATTCATGTGTGAACCAAGGCAAATACATCTAGTTGCAGCTAAGCATATCTTGAGATGCTTGCGTGGCACAGTTGGATATGGCTTGAGATACTCTTCCAGTGTGGAGCTACAGTTGCAAGGATATTTTGATTCTGATTGGACAGGGAGTGTAGCTGATCGGAAGAGCACCTCTGGATGTTGCTTTAGTTTGGGGTTTGCGATGATTTCTTGGTGCAGCAGGAAGCAGTCTTCAATGGCACTAAGCACTACAGAGGCAGAGTATATTGCAGCTTGTGTAGTAGCTCGAGAAGCAGTGTGGCTTTGGAAGCTCCTTGCAGGATTGTTTGGACAATCATTGGAGCCGACTGTTATTCATTGTGATAATCAAAGTTGTGTAAGCTTTCTGTCAATCCAGTGTTTCATGACAAAACAAAACATGTTGAGATCAAATACCACTATATCAGAGATATGGTATTGAGGAAAGCTATCCAGTTGAGATACATTTGTACTGATGAGCAGACGGCTGATATTCTCACCAAGCCTCTCTCTAGAGTGAAGTTTGTGCACTTTCAAGACAAGCTTGGAGTTGTGGAGAATGAAGCCCTAGCTGAGAGGGAGACTCAGCATCAGTGATCTTTTGTGATTTGCTTTAATGCATTTTTCTCTGTGATAGAGAAATTTGAGGTGTAAGCCCTTGCTAATGCATCTTTCTCTATGAGAGAAATTTGAGGTGTAAGCCCTTGTTAGTGCATCTTTCTCTGTGAGAGAAATTTGAGGTGAAAGCCCTTGTTTCCACCCTCTGGGAGTAGCCATGGTGGATGTCATGTTGAGTGACTCCATGACAACATCACGTTGAGAGACTCCGTGATGATTTTCTTGTACTTGTGTTTATCCAACCTTTGGGAGTAGCCATGGTGGACGTCATGTTGAGATGACATCACGTTGAGTGACTCCGTGATGGGCACTTGTGCACATGTTCTTTTCATACATGGAAGTAGCCATGATAGACGATATCACATTGAGTGACTCTGTGATGAGCTCTTTCCACAAATGGGTGTAGCCATTGTGGATGTCATGTTAAGAGACTCCATGACATTGGATAGCTAGAAGTATTCCTCCCTAGCTGAGAGGGAGTGTTGATGTTTATAGTCGCGGGCCTCTACTTCCAGCAGCGATCAAACAATAAACTCATATAGCCGTTGGCTATTCATTTATTATAAATAATTTAATTGCAATGTAATTTATATATCTCTTATTGATGACAACTTGTGAAAAGGGGCTTCACTTGATTAATAAATAATATTTTATTGTGGCCGACTTCACCTTCATATCCGCCACCTTTCATGGGTCATAACTCTTCATTGAAGGCCGACATTGCATCTAGAAGAGTCGCGTTGGTTTGGAGATCTCCCTATCGAATGGTATATAAGGAGGCGCTAGTCTCTCATTCACAATCATCTTACAAATCATACAAAGAAAGTGCGAATACACCTACAGTAGAGTTCGATATTGGAGTGCCTCATTATTCTTCATAGAGATCAAAGTAATTCTTCAAGAAGGCCGAAATTATCATCAAGGAAGTGCGATATTATTATTTGGAGTTTGCATCAAGTGTGGTGTTGATATTTGGCCTTGTGATCGGCCTCATTGTAAAGAGAATTGCTGATTATTATTCAATATATAAGTGATATACTGTAGCTGGGTTTTTCTCCCTCAAGTTGGAGGGTTTTCCCAGGGTATATGCTGTGTCTATTTGTTTGAAGTTGAATTAAATCTGCTTATTTAATTTATGATCCTAAAACTAACACTTTTGGGGGACTCTGGGATGTCCTCGAGACATCTAGGGGACTCCCAAGGGTCTCTCGAACATCTCGAAGACTTCTAGGTGTCCCTTGTGGCCAATAGCTACAAAAGCTAATATAAAAATTAAAAATTAAAAAAAAAAATCTTCAAATGTGGGCCAAATGCCCTAACCCTAATGGCCTATGGACCACACCCAAACCCTAAACACTCACAAAATACTTACAAATGGGCATCTAAGCCTCATTCCAACTCACTCCAAAGTTTCGACAACAAAGTTGAAAGTCACAACAGCAAATTCTAAGAGTGAGAAAGATTGCAAGTGAAAGCATTAAGATTGAGGAAGAGTCACATCAATCCACCATTGAATCAAAAGATTCAAAGCATTATTCCAGCCTCAAGGTAAGCTTCCTTCATGACAGTTTTTTTATTGTTCAATTTAGTAACTAATTATTAATCACTAATTTTAATTGACAAATTTAATAATTAATTTAGGGGCTTACAATTTATATTGTTGCAAATTTCAATTTAAATTCATTATTTTAGTTATATAAATAAATAATGATCAAATTTTAATTTTTTTAATTTTAGAACAATATTTTTTTATTTAGATGTTCAATTTTTTGTCAAATTAGGACTTCAACTTTTGTGTATCCTTTGCTAATGTGCTTCATGCGACCTGAAGTAAGAAAAACAAAAGTGAAATCCTTGTTTGACAAAGGTTAAGAATTGTGTGTCTTCCACTTTTGTGCTTCGTGCAACCTAAAGTAAGAAGAACAAAAAGAAAAATCCTTGTGTCTTAATCACATGCATTATGCATGGTTTGAATTTTAATTTTTAAATTATAAACTTATAAATTTTATATCGTTTCTTGTAGTGTCTCTAGGAGTATGAGTTCTCACAGCATGAGTGAGGCTGAAGTTGACGAAGTTGAAACTAAACCTGATGAAAGAAGAGATGTAGAGAGGGTTGAAGCCACTAGTTCCATTAAGAGTACAAATGTTAGTTTCCCTTCCAAAATGTTGCAAAAATATGCTAAGGGTCCCTTCAATCCTAAGTCCCTTTTAAAACAATTTGCAACTAAGTTACAAGTAAAGCTTGGGACATTTGGGGGCACCAAGTTGTGGAAGGTGAAATGATAATTAAATGATGTAATCGATATATTAAACTGTGGAGAGGAAAACTCCTTCTATAATAAAGTGCAAGACGATGTTTTAAAAAAGAAACAATTGTTAACTAAAGAGAACAAAAGCAAAAACAGAAAGTTACTAAAAACTAACTAAAGTAAACTAACAATTAAGATGACCATTAAATATTATAATAATACTTTAATACCCTCCCTTAATGGTCAATCTACTAACTACACCAAGTTTATTCCGAAATTTTACAAATTTATCCAGATTAAGAGACTTGGTGAGAATGCCCGCAGTTCGATCCTCAATTGGAACATACTGCAACATCACAAATCCATCTTCAACAAGCTATGACAATGAAGCTCAACATGCTTGGTTTGCTCATAGAAGACTGGGTTCTTGGCAAGCTTTAGTACCCCTTGATTGTCACAGAACAAGAGTGAAGGCCCTGCTTGAAACATTTGCATGTCAACAAGCATCCTTCGAAGCCTTACTACCTCACATGCTACCTTGACTGTTCCCCAATACTCTACTTCTAACGAGGAAAGAGCTACTTCCTATCATCAACTGAACCTGCACAATTTGAATCTATAAAACCAACCAGCCTAGGATCTTTGCATCTGTTGTACGGAATGCCAAAGTTAGGTGTCCCTTTCACATATCTCAACACGCTTTGCTGCAACCTAGTGTTCCACCTTAGGGGCAGTTATGAAATGAGAAATGTAGCTCACAACAAAATTGAGATCAGGCCTGGTGGTAGTAAGATAGATGAGGCTGCCCACTAGTTGCCTGAACACAAACTTATTCACCACTGGTGAGTCTGATTTGTCTGTAAGTTTCAACCCCTTCTCCATAGGAATGGATGAGATTTTGCAATCTTCCATCTTGAATTTCTCCAACAAACTCCTCGCATACTTCGATTAAGAAATGAAGATACTACCACTTGTCTGCCAAACTTCTACACCAAGACAATAGTGTAGGAGACCCAAGTCTGTCATCTCAAATGCTTGACACAAATTCGACTTGATCTGTTCAATCAAATGTAGCCCACTGCCAGTAATGATGATATCATCCACATCGATGACAAGAAGGATGATATCACTACCAATGTTCTTGACATACAAATTTGCATCTGAGGGACTCCTCTAAAACCCCTGTGCAACCAAGTACTTGTCAATCTTTGGGTACCAAGCCCTGGGTGCCTCCTTTAGGCCATAAAGAGCCCCTAGCAATCTACATACATTGAGCTCTTTTCCTGCAACCTCAAAACCAAGAGGCTGCGTCATGTAGACCTCTTCCTCCAAGTCTCCATGGAGGAAGGCACTCTTCACATCCATCTGGTAGACCTTCCAACCAAATTGTGTTGCCATGGCTAGGACAAGTCAGATGGTGCTCATCTTTTTTGTGGGAGCAAAGGTTTCCTCATAGTCAATACCTTCTCTCTGCGAGAACCCCTTAGCCACCAACCGAGCCTTGTATTTATCTAGTGTTCCATCAGCTTTGTATTTCACCTTGTAGACCCATTTGCAGCCAATGGGTTTCTTCCCTAGTAGAAGTTCTGATAGAACCCATGTGTTGTTCTTCAAAAGACTATGATGCTCAAACTCCATAGCCTTTTCCCATTCAGGTTTACCCTTCGCCTCCGAATAATTGTGGGGCTCATAAACACTCTGAATGTTTTCCATAAGAGCGAAGTTCACTATGTTATTCTTGCTCTTGCCTCTAGACAATCTTCCCTCAACAAGCTCATCATCGTGAACATCACCAATGAGCTTCGCCCACCACTTAGGATGAGGAGCCGATGCATCTTCTTCCAAATCAAGATGATCATCATCATGACTAGGACTGCCTGGAATAATATCATCTGGATGCTGATCCAGGTTATCCTGAGGGAACTCTGTTGGTATAAGGTCGTGCCTAGGAGATTCAACAATGTCAAAATCATCAAAATCCCTCCCTTCAGGTGGAGCTAATGGAAGCTTAGCACTAAAGTCCTTAGTCTTCAGAGGCTGATCCTCAGGACTCTTGATGGGAGAAGAGAGCAAAAGAGGCCCACCTTCCTCATCAAACACAACATCCTTTTTGAATGTCAAACGATCGGTGTCCACATCAATCAACTGATAGGCTTTATGATTGTCATTGTATCCTGTTAGCATCAACTTTTGGCTCTTGCAATCCAGCTTGGTCCTCTTGGCATCTGGAATCCAAACATACGCAGTTGAACCAAAAACCCTGAGATGAGTGATTCTTGGTTTCCTCCCAAACCATGCTTCCTCTGGGGTCATCTTCTTGACAGCCTGTATGGGAGACCGGTTAAGAAGGTATACTGCAGTATACACTACCTCAGCCCAAAATTTCTAGGGAACATTTTCGTTCTCCAACATACAGCGGGCCATTTCCGTGATGGTACGATTCCTCCACTCAACAACACCATTTTGTTGAGGGGTATAGGGTATGGTAAGTTGACGCTTAATACCGTGCTTAGCACAGAAGTCGATGAACTGGTTGGAACAGAACTCACCCCCATTATCTGACCTAAGAGTTATGATTTGACATCCAGACTCTTTTTCAACTAATGTCTTAAACTTTTGAAATTCATTAAACACTTGTGACTTTTCCTTGAGGAAATACACCCACATTTTCCTACTACAATCATCAACAAACAAGAGGAAATACTTGACACCAGTGACCGATGCAGTATTCATTGGTCCACAAACATTTGCATGAACCAGCTGTAGAACCTTGGATGCTCTCCAAGGCTTTCCATCTGAAAATGGAGTACGATGTTGCTTCCTTGTTTGGCAAGCTCCACAAACACCATGTGCCTACTGCTGAATCTCAGGTAAGCCTTCTACCAAATTCTCTCAAGCCAACTGAGAGAGGTAGGCAATGTTGAGATGCCCATACTGTTGATGCCAAATGAGTGTTGATAGATGAACTCGCAACCAGTGCATGCTCTTAAGGATCTCCAGTATCAACCAGCTGATACAAACCATGATCCTCGAGCCCAACTGCCACATTTTTCTTGGACTCCTTATCAACAATTCGTCACTTGTGAGAACTGAAGATGATGTCCAACTTCGAACAATGTTGCATAATCTGACTCACTAAGAGCAGATTGAGCTCCATGCCCGACACATAGTATACATTGAGAAATATTAAATTTCTACCACCAAATGTGATTTGAACATTGCCATTGCTGACAACTATATACTCTTTGCCACCACCAAAGATAACGGAGTAGGAGCAAGCCATATACTCCATGAACCAATCTCTCTTGTTTGTGAAATGTCGAGAGGCCCCAAAATCAATGTACCATACAGATGATTTGACTTGATCTATTGGTCTTTTGGCCATCAATGCATAAGAGGTAGACGCCTACTCAGCAAGCATAGATGCCATCCCTCCCATTTTCCAAAAGCATGAAAAACGAGATAAAGGTTGATGATCAGCTGGCACAAAACCTATGATTTTTTAAAAATCATCAAAAACTCAGACTTTGCCTAGAAACCTTAGGCGATAGAAAATGCAACAAAAAAAAAAATAGAAATTTTTTCAAAAACTCTTCAAATCTTCATAAATTCCCTGCACAAATTTTGATGAAAACCCTAGTTGCAACAGAAATAGGGCACGAAATTTTTTTTTAGATAAAAAAAAAATTCAAAAAACTCTTCAGAAATTTGTCATGATTTTTTTAGAAAATCGACAAAAAGCAGCAGAAAACCCTTGAAAAGGCTCATGAATTCTACAAAAAACCCTAGCAAAGGGTACAGGTCACAAATTTTGTAGCAAAACTGTAGGAAAAAACTTTAGAAACCCTTCCACAAAAATGCAAAAATCCACCCAGAAAACTCGTCCACGATCTCCACAAATCTGCGCGGGAGAAATTGAGATCACGATTTATTGAAAAAATCCGCAAAAGTCCATGATGTGCATAAGAAAAATCACGTTAAATAAAGAAGGTCGCGCGCCAGTAAAAGGAATCACGACACACGTCTAAAGCTCAGAAAACACAACCCGCAATTTAAACCCACGAATATTTCATCTAAAAACCTCACGATTTTTAGGCAGTAAGAAGGCATGATTCTAAAACAGAAAGCCTCACGAACAAGTGATGAAAAATCCACGTTTTTCTTTAGCAAACAAACCCTCAAATCTTTGCTTCGATTTTTACCCCAAAAAATTCTTGAAAAACCCTCGATTTTTTTCAAAAATTGGACAAAAAAACTTCCAAAAATTCCCAAAATTTTTCAGGTAAAACCAATAACTTTTGATTTTAAAAAAAAATCAATCAAAAACATCTAAGGAATTTTTTTTAAATTCTTTAGGAGAACATGAATTTTTATTGCTAAAATATTCACCAAAAAAAGATTGAGCCTAAACTCTGAGACCATGAAATGATAATTAAATGATGTAATCGATATATTAAACTGAGGAGAGGAAAACTCATTTTATAATAAAGTACAAGACAATGTTTCTAAAAAGAAACAATCGTCAACTAAAGAGAACTAAAACAGAAACAGAAAGTTACTAAAAACTAACTAAAGTAAACTAACAACTAAGATGACCATTAAATATTACAATAATACTTTAATAGAAGGGACACTTTTGTAAACTTGAATTTCAATGCAACATTACCAAAGTTAATGCCCACCTCCTTCATATCCAAGACAAAGATGTAGAAGTATGTGAAAAGTTAGCACAAAACCTGAAATATAGAGCTAAGAGAAGTAAATTATGGGGTGGTAGTGAAGAAATTGCACCTACATCCACTCATTTGCCACTAAGATTAAGGGGTCTTCAGAGTTCTACTTCTACCACTTTGCAAAGGCCACAAGCACATATTCCGATTTCTTCTAGTTCAAGGGCAAAAACAGCAAAGTCTAAGGGGAAATGGAGGGTGACTAGTGATACTTCTAAGTTCTAACCCACTTGCAGATTTATTCAATGTACAATTGAAGGATGAGGTAGATGGTGCCATTGGCAAATTCCTCTTTGCCAATGGCATTGCATTCCATGTGGCTCACTCTCCTTATTATAAGGAGGTTGTGGCAAAGATAATAAGGGCAGGACCATCATATGTGCCACTAGGGGAAACTAAATTGAAGACAACAATCATGGCTAAGAACTATCCCAAAATTAATATTTTAATGGAGAAAATGTAGGAATCCTAAATCACAAGTAGATGAACATAGTCATGGATGGGGGTACAAAGGCATCGTCCACTCATCAATATCATGGTTACATATACAAAGGGCCCTTATTTCCTTAGGGTTGTTGATTGTTTTGGACATTGCAAGGATGTTGATTTTCATTTCCAGATCCTTAAAGATGCTATAGAGGAGGTTGGGCCACAAAATGTGGTGCTAGTGACAAATGTGCACAAATGTGCAAAGTTGTAGGAAAGTTAATCGAGGCAGCCTATAGACATATTGGTGAACTTGTCGTGTGTGCACTCAAGGATATGGGAAAAAATGGTTGAATCAAAACAATGGTTAGTGATGCTAGAGATGTGCAAATGTTTATTTGCAACAACCACACTTCACATGCACTCTTTAGGACCTTCTCCAAGAAGGAATTCTTGAAACCTACAAAGACTAGATATGCATCATATTTCATTCTCTTGGAGAGGATGCTTGAGTTGCAAAGGCATTGCAACTAATGGTTATGACAACAAAATGGAATCAGTGGCCTAAGTCCAAGATAGAGCAAGGGAAGAGGGTGAAGGATGTGGTGAAGAGTGATGTTTTATGAGGCAATGAAAAATATAGTCTCCATCATTATTCCAGTCTTCAAAGTGATTATATACGGGAATGCCAATGCACCTAGCCTTGAAGAGGTGTATGAGTGCATTGATACTATGCTTGACCAAATGAAGACTGTTGTGCGACAGAAAGACTTCACATTGCAATTATACAACGAACATATTCAGCCAAACATTCATCATAGATAGGAGAAGCTCAATGCTCCCTTGCACATGGCTTCCTATGCATTGAACCCGAAGTGGTACATGCAAAGGCCTAGCAAAATTACACCTATATAGGATGTTGAGGTGAAGGCAAGGTTCACGAAGGCTATTCAAAAGATGTATGATTCTATAGATGCTAGCACATTCATACTGAGTGGACAAAATTTCCCACTCTTAAGGGCTATTCTGAGGAGGGCAAAATAGATAGAGAGACTATGGCACAAGAGGACCCAATATTGTGGTAGACTATGCATGGGCTTTGACAACCTCTCTAGCCATTCATTTCCTATCCCAAGTTTTTAATTCTTCTACTACTAAAAGGAATTGGTCTACTTATAGCTTAATCCAATCCATTAAGAGGAATAGGCTTACCTCTAAGTAGGCAGAGAAACTTGTGGTAGTATGCATACACAGTGCCTTGTGTCTCAATGATTGCAACACACTTATACAAGGAAAGTCTAGCATCCCAATGGGATGTAGAGCTAGCGGAGAAAGCATAGGTTGATGATGGTTCTACACAAATAGGGTCAGTTGGTATTGTTTTGGAGGAGCTTAAGTATGTGGAGTCTAACAATTCTAGTGATAGGGAGTTTATGGATGATAAGAGGCATCACTACAAGCCATTTTGTCATTTTGAACATTCTTTTTGCAATGATTTCTGAATTTGATTGTGTGAGAATTTTTGCATCAATGTTTCGGATCACACTTCGTGATCCATTTTCTCCTTTAGCTCTCTACTCTCATCCTGATGATGGATTACGGAGTGTGATCCGAAACATTGATGCAAAAATTCTCACACAATCAAATCCAAAAATCATTACAAAAAGAACATTATGGATTGTGGAAACTTGATATCATTAATTTTGAACATTATAATTATCATTATGAAAGTTTCACTATAATATAAATTCCGAATTCGACATTTTCATTTTTATGTTCACTTCAAATGTTCAATGCAATCAATGCAATGTGTTTACTTTTTAGTAGTTTTAGTTTAGTTAGTTTTCCAATGTTTCATTCAAGTGAGCAAAATTTTTGGATTAAACTGTGTCAATTTTTTGAACCAACATTTCGGATCATACTCCATGATCCATCATCAAGATGAAAAACAAGCACAAGAGAGGGATCATGGAGTATAATCCATCATCAGGATGAAAAACAAGCACAAGAGAGGGATCATGGAGTATGATCCATCATCAAGATGAAAAACAAGCACAAGAGAGGGAACTCCATGATCCCTCTCTTGTGCTTGTTTTTCATCCTGATGATGGATCATGGAGTATGATCCGAAACGTTGATTCAAAAAATTGACACAGTTTAATCCAGAAATTTTGCTCACTTGTGTCATGTCTCCGAGATCGAAACACTAAGATAATAAAATAAACATTTAAATATTAACCATTCGATATTATTATAGTTATAATTGTCAAAGACAATATTATAATTATAATTATTGTATTATAAATATTAGAATATAAATATTGATAAATTAAATATTATAATAACAAATACCGAAAATATATATATCTAAGATAAATCAATAAAATCAATACTAGAATGAAAAATATATAATATATAATAATTAATATTGATAATACAAAACCAATATTGAATAGCCACCTGTGTAAAGGAACACATACCTACATGGCACCAACGTGAGAAGACAAAGCATTACCGTGTGAGCAAGAGGAAATTATCTTAGTCTAGGCAATCACATTATGGGGGACGATTCTTTACTTCTAAAGCACCAAGGTAACATTATTTCGACTTTGAACATTTTGAGAGGTAGTGACCAAATATCTCTGCCGTTATTTAATACGATATCAGGATTTTTGAGGCTTGTCTTATTCCCAACACTTTAGATTATCATTGCCCCTCCTATTCGATAATAATCTAGTATTATAAGTTGCCGAGTTCAAATATCAATCACCATTTACTCTCATCCAATACATGCCTTGTGATGCCCGAAATCATCTGTGTTTTGACAGGAACCTATCTCTTGCTTGGGGCGGCAATGAATGAAGACAACAAGGCAGCGCTTATGCTCAAAGGGGTGCGATTAGACACATGTGAGGAGACGCAACTCCTCAGATCGAGCCTCTCCAAAGATATATGAAGGAAATCAAAACTTGTCTAAGCGGATCATCCAGTAAGAAGTATAGAATGATAGGGCAGATATAAAAGCTAGATACAGATTCGAAGGAGGTGGCAGCAAATTGTGGAGAGAGAATTGATGGAAGCTGAGTTTTAACATATTCCTTCAAGGAACTCACATCACCCTAAAAGAACAAGTAGTTACCATACAGGCAGCCTATCTAAGAGAAGAATTAATTGAAGAATTCTGAATCGCGATCTGTTATAGAGGGGTCCAATCCGCAACCTTAGCCACGTAGACTTGAAGACTGTATATTTATCAGAGCTTATAGGAGATACCTATTCAACCCCATTTCTGTATTTTCAGACACCATTAGTATATACAGATTTGAAAGCAGTGTACAGATTTATAACTTAAAATATATTTAAAGGAGACAATTTATGTCTAATATATAGACTTAACAGCAGATCATTATATATATATCTCACTGATCTGAAAATCAAGCCATAATTAGCCTTTGGAAGGAGCTCTTCATAGGGTTGAAAATTTAGCATTAAAAAAAATTGGCTCTGAACCTATTGGATATCTGAAATTAGAAGATTGAAAGACAAAATTTGTAGATAAACCAAAAGGGGACATTACAACTTGATTATCATGGACTGTGGAAACTTTATGCTTTTAATGTTTCATTTGTAAATTTGTAATTCTAAGTACTTATACATATTCCTTATGCATCTTTTTATAACTAACTTCTCAAGTATGATATGTATTTGTATTGGCCCCCCACCATCCCCAAACTTAGGCCCACATCCCCCCATCCCCAAAACCTGTCCCCCTGTCAGGAAACTCTGTGGAACTATGCTTTTAAGTGATTGAAAAAATGAATTGTTGTAATTTTGTAAATATAGAAAGCATTAGATAGCAAATAGCTTTTGTTTTTTGTTTTTCATTTTGCTTTATCGTCAATATATTTCTGAATCTTGGATAAGCTGTATTTGAAAAGCCAAGTGTGCATGCTACGTATGCCACTTATGCTGCTTTGGCCTTTAAACTCCATCTATTTATTTTTAGTAAAAGTCAAAATCATTATCTTGAGTAAATGAAAAATTAAGAGACAATCAGATTTTGTTTCACTACAAAGGAATCTGATGTATTAGATGCTGAAAACCATGAGTCATTCATTGCAAGTCATGCGAACTTAAATTTATCTTCAAATTTAAAGAGGTAACAGAATAGACTTCATAACTTAAAGCCATGACAGCAGATATATATAGTTATATATATATAACTATCGATTTTCATGAATCATAACCATATGATACAAATAACAGAAAAATTCTGGGTGTTTTTAACATGTGCTTACTTCTGGTATGAAGCCATCTGGCTGTTGCCAAAAAATATTGGATATGATTAACATCCCAATTTTTCATTCATTGCAGGGCCACTGGAGGAAGCTTTGTGTAGTCTTAAATGGTATTTAAACCTGATTTTGGAGTTAACTCTTTGGGAGGGCAGATTGTACTGGTGGCATGCTGAGGCACCGATCGGTAAATGAGTTTGACCTCAATCTGAGACTCTGATATGAGTAGTAGCCATGCCAGAACTTTCAGTTGGGGTTCGACGTTATGTACCCTGAAGTAAACCCACTAGTTTCTCCCATGGAATCATCAGCCCACTTCCTCAGCTTGTCTTTAAGCATCAACTAATCTATGAAAGCAAGTCTTTGCCTTTGTCATTGGTTGCTCAGGACCAAGGGCTGAAAGCATTTGTTAATGACAATGTGTTGCCACACATTCCCCATGACATTGATGAGAGTTTCAATTCCCATGTCCATGGATTGCAAAAGTGGGGCAATTCTCCAGAGTTTGTAGAAGATTCTTTGAGAACAAAGACCTCTTCTGTTTTGTTGATTTGTGGCTGTCAATCCTATGGTCAACTAGGTTAGAAAAACCTTTGGGATCAATGCTTCCTGCTCATAATGGGGGATGGACAAACCATTTGAAAGGTAGAGGAGGAGGAGGAGTTTCTGGCATAGGGAACCAGAGAACCTAGATCACCAAGGATCTGAAATTGCATAGGAGAGCGAGAAGACAGAAGAAGACTGGACCTTATATCATGAGCATCATGTAACATAGCAGTTACAGTGGTGGCAGATGTACTTGTCAGAAGCTGAAAGGAATGCTTGAGGATGCATGGGGTTAAAGACTTGCATTCATTCTAATCAATTTTAATATGGTTATTTTGAATTGCAGGCTACCAAACAAGACTTACAGCATGGAGCTGGAGTTTGACATATGGCTGCATCTTTGCCATAAGCTCCTCAGATTTGAAGAATTCCATTTACATTTAAAGAACAGTCATAAAGATTTATAGCCAAAGCCTTCAATGTCATGCCCCCTGATTGCAGCCTGCACAAGAAGTAAAAATGGTCGCTGCCAAAGGAGACTTCAAAAGGAAATATTAAAAGATAACGATTCCCTATTAATATAAGGTAGTGCTAATATAGTGAAGACTTTAATTAACTAAAGGCAGCAATCAAGTAAGTCAAAACAAAGGCAGCACTTGGATTAAGGAGGGGTGCATCCTTTGTAAGGGGTGCAATGATTATAAAGGGTGTGAATATTCACCCCCACCATGAAGGATATATAGGGAGTTGGAATCATTTTGTTAAAGGCATCAACGAAGTGGATTGGAAAAAGAGGAAAAAATATAAGAAATTGGAATATAAGAGATCTATTGGAAATAAATATTGTTTTAGGAAGAATATTATTGGGAAGTAAGTTTTAAATTATAAATTGGGAATAACTATATATATATATATATATATATATATATATATATAAAAGGCAACGATTCCCTATTAATATAAGGTAGTGCTAATATAGTGAAGACTTTAATTAAAGGAAAACTTTAATTAACTAAAGGCAGCGATCAAAGAAGTCATAACAAAGGCAGTGCTTGGATTAAGGAGGGGCGCATCCTTTGTAAGGGGCGCAATGATTATAAAGGGTGTGACTATCCACCCCCACCATGAAGGATATATAGGGAGGTGGAATTATTTTGTTAAAGGCATCAATGAAGTGGATTGGAAAAAGAGAAAAAAAATAAGAAATTGGAATATAAAAGATCTATTGGAAATAAATATTGTTTGAGGAAGAATATTATTGGGAAATAAGTTTTATATTATAAATTGGGAATAACTATATATATAATGATATTTTATTACCAATTAATATTGTAGATTCCTTTAGCAATCTGTTTTGAATTTACAAAAGTGTTTAGCAAATAGGGAGGCTGATCGACCTTCTGAGTTCACAAGAGATGAAGTATCGACCTTTCCTTCATCAAGTACGCCACCCCCAAGATGGAGCGCTCGTGGGCCGGGAGGTGTATGAGTACTCCCGGGCTTGTTAAGGAAGGCAGTCTTCATGCATCTTATCAAGCATGCCACCCCCGAGATGGAGCACTCATTGGCTAGGAGGCGAATGAGTGCTCCAAGGCTTGATCAAGGAGCATGGAGCGCCTCTAAGGTGGACTGAGAGATGGAGCGGACCTGAGATCCTGCCATGTTCGTGGGCAAGGAGGCGGATGAGTGCTCTTGGGCTTGAGGGACTTCTCAAGTACGCCACCCTCGAGATGGAGCACTCGTGGGCCAAGAGGCGTATGAGTGCTCCTACGCTTGAGGGTCTTCTCAAGTACGCCACCCCGAGATGGATGGATAAGGATCCACCCATGCTCGCGCAATACAAGGACAACCATCCTTGAGATTGTAGTTTACAGACATTTCTAGAAAATTCGTAATATGATTGACTACAGGAATACATCTTGGAATAATCATTAATTATGTTAAGATATTTAAAATTCAAATGTTAATGATGCTATGACTTTAGATCTAACTATTATGATGTTTTAGTTATGGTGTATTGCTCTCAATATTATACTAGTTTATGTATTAATCTGAATATAACCATAAAATTGATACTCATATCAGTTTTTGTTCATTATTATTGTTTTGCAGGCCTAAATTTAGGAATATCACAAAAGGGGACAGTACATTCAACCTTGGAGTTTTCCGAGAGGAGGCATCCCAAACCCCAGCTTTATACTCTCTACAATGATGGCATGGAGAAAGGGAGGAAATGCAGAGGGAGGATGGGTCTCCACAATGTACATTGGGTCACTGATACATGTCAACATGTGAAATGCCAGATTAAACAGCTGCGAGAAGCATAAATGGACATGTTGCGGGCAGGTGGAATGAAAAATAAGGATTTAGTAGATGTTGAAATTGTGAATGGGTTAAGTCAGTCTTAAGAAGTAGTCAACCAATTTGTAAGTTTGTAACCTTCAGAATGGCCAAAGTCAAAAACCTAAAAAGATATAATAAAGAGAAGAGAAACTCGGTAGAGCCAAAAGATGGATTAAGACCTAGTAACTTATAATGCAAAAAACACACAGAAAAAGTATGTGTGCAAATTTAATGTGGGTGTTCTAAACATTAACACGGGTAAACTCGTTGGGTTAAATATTTTAGAGGGGATTAAAAAGCATAAAAGGAACTCAGGCTTGGGAAGTGGAGTATGACCTTGTCTAGTGGTGTTTACCAAAATAACTACATATACTCCTCAATTTATTCTGACTGATCATCATAATGTTTGTTTTAATATTTGCAGGAGCCCAAGCTTACACCATGGTAATTGAGGCTCTCAGACCATTGGGAGTTTGTAAGCTGTATGATTTGCAAGGTGAAAACCCATCTCGTTGTTGCACCCAACCCGGTGGACCTTGATTTCATGATGTTAAACATTACCACAATATATTTCAAGTATGGTCTTTCCTCAATCTATATGGAAAAGAGACATCAGTTGATCCGATTAGAAGCTCCTAGTCTAGCCCTAACATAGTACCTAATTTACCTATTATGTTTGCCATCCATTTTCATATCTTCTCTCATATGGAATGATTATTGTTTAGAATCCCTCTAATTCTATGAGTGATCAGTCAATAACCAAACTTTAATTGCCAACGATATCATTCAGGGGCCCAAGTTTAATCCAAGGCAATTAGAGGGCCCAAAATGTATATGGTTATGACAACTGTAGACAAGACAATTACTCATTAATATATGTTTTGTAGCAACCATAGCAGCAAAAATATTTCTCACAATTGACTCGGCAAACCAAAAGATAAAGATATTTTCAATCAATCGGGAAATTAAAAAACACAGAAAATTTCATAAAAATAAAGGAAAAAAGCTGTATTTCAGTTTCCTGCAAAATTGGCATTGAATCATGATTTTGCAGATAATTTCTTGTGCCTCAGAATTTGTGCCCAAATCTAAAAAATCAGCAAACCAATTCAGATCAGATTGCTGACCAGTCCAAGCCACAGTTTTGTAATAACACAATTTTTTCCAGATATATGCTACTATGGACAGTCAATATCCTAAACTCAAGTAGTGTGTCTTTAGAAGAGGTGACTGGAAATATGGAACACAATTCTCAGATAGACCACCTACAGGAGCATGAATACTTAGGTGAGCTAGAAGATCCAAGTGTATTTAATAGTGGGTTTCTGGCATTATTATGCAACAGTTTTTCATTCCCAAGTGAAGATGTCGATTGATTGGTATGTGCAATGGTTATGCCTATGGATCATATCTAATAGGATTTTGTTTGTGATGCTGCTGCTTCTTGAATATCAGCAGTCTAACAGTATTTAGAGATCTGTCCTATGTATTTTTATATCTTTTACCAAGCTTGTGGGAGAATCTATTTGCCTTGCATGTATACTTTTGCTAAGTGCTCTATACAAGCAATTGTTTTGTCCTGCTCATTTTTCTAATGGGAGGTGGAAGGAGAGGGAGGACAGTTGAGAGTTCATCTAGTGCAAGGGGCCAAAATCTTAGAGGCCTGAAAAGGGCAGTAGTGCACCTTTACAACTGTGCCAGAAGATACGGATATGATTTGAACTACTGCTAGATTGTTTGATCATACATGCATAAAGCCTGCAGAAGAGTGTGGTTAGTGGCATTAGTCTGTCAGTTTAAGGCTGAAAGTTGTAAAGTGCATCCAACAGCTAAATGATTTCTACAAAATGTCCATGGGTAGCAAACTATAGTATTTTCAAACATTCTGGAAGAACTAATTCTACAGTCATAGGCTTACAGCAGCAACAATAGTTTTGTTAGGAGATGACAACCGCCCTTTTTTGAATAGGTGAAGACTATGTCAATAAAAGTCAAGGTAAAGTAAGGTCACAAGCAACCCATTCATCGACTTGTTATGAACTATTATAGTAAATTGCCATGTGTGGTTATAAACCAAGATGGCAAACATGTGGTCATTCATGTAGCATTCTTTATTTAAGATTGTCTACGATTAAGCTAAGAGCCAAAGTCATATTATGATTCACTATTTAGACAATCACAAATGTGACCCTCACAAATGAATTATGGAAGGAAAATGAATGGCCATATCCCTTCCTCAGTACCAAATAACTAGAAGACTAGAAATCACAACTATGGAATATGAAACGATTTATTATCTTCTAGGTCCACCTCATGTTGTGCCAGAGCAAGGTTGCCTTTAAATTTGTACATTCATCTGGAACCATTCCATAAGCATTTCGAAAAAAATAAAACTAAAAAACTCATTACTGTCTTCTTCCCATACCTAAATCTAACATAGGCATATCACAAATTCTCAGAACCTGCTTCAAACATATTTTCTGATTATGTAACCCCTATTTCAGGATTTGTCAAAATTAAATTTTCTCCATAGATTTTCATGATGGTTACTATGACATCACAATGGGGCTTGCCGAGTCCTAGGGTATTTCATATTAGATGGACTTGTTACATTTCAATGCAATGTCCACAATGTGTTCCACTTTATACAATGGCCTTGGACACTTTCAATCATCGCATGCAATGAACTTATGAAGCATGCATGCAATAATTAAAGTCGGCATGTTCAGCAAAATAAACAGCTTCCCAATTTAGAAGACGTCACTACTCTTCTTCAGTGCCAAAAAACAAAGAATTAACTACTCTGAATTTGATATAACCTAAAGAATTGCTATTGAGACTGGAGAAATTTATGAATTTAGTATGTACATGGCATCCAAACAGGAAAGTTAGCATCTCCCTTAAAATGAGCTACCACATTCAAATATTTGCAGTCATCTTGAGTCGCAAAAAACATAGTCAGTTATCCTACTGAGGTCATTCTGCAGTTGTACCACAAATATCTGCTCAACTTCGGTGCATCCTAAAATTAATATGGTCTCAGTTTTTTATATTTACAGCTTGCAATCCTTAGAGAATGTTCTTGAGGCTTTTATTTATGACTTTAAGCATCCTATTCTTAGCATTGGCATTTGTTGTTGATTTAAAGTATTTATCTATGTCTTGTGCATTTATTGTTTTAGGCCCTCTAATATGTGTTATAACAAGGAGCTTCACATGATAAGGAATAAATATTTACCTTATAATGCTTATCAAGCTTTATACTATTAGTTGAATAAGAGGTTACAAAACTCATCTTACTCGGTGATCAGATTACCTCCATGTGTGCATATGTAAATTTCCATCTTTATTTATTGTCAGCTTTAATATCAATATACTCACCATCATAACAATTTCATAACCCAATTACATTTATCTTAGTAAAACATTAAAAAACGCCATTGATGCATTTTTCCTTAAACACTACCCTTGGGAGACTTTAGGTCTTCCTTGAAAATTAGGAATACATATAAACAGTTATATGATCATAAACTAATTAATACCACTAAAATCTCAACCCAGAAAATATAGTTTAGTTGCCTCTGCGCAAAATGTCCTTGATATTCTCTATCATCTTAAGTGTTGAACTTAATTTTCTCAATTAAAGAGATGAGTTTACAGAATAGGTAAATTAGAGGAATTAGAGAAAAGGGATAGCAGGTTGCTACAATATGCAAAGGGAAGCATAGCAGACAATAAATCATGAGCAACACAATCTATTGGCAAGACAAATACAGTTATATAACAGATAGAGACTAGCATGTACCTTACCCCTTTTCCAGATTCAAATCTAAACGTTGCCCAGCAGTCACCTTGTCAACTTCATATCTGCAAATTTTCAAAGAACAAAAGTTTTTATAAGAGTTTCAAATCATTGTCAGAAGACAAAGGGAAAACAAGAAAACACAATGTAAACAGTGCAATAGAATATAGTAACCATTTTCATGCTAAAGCTTCACAAATGAAAGCATTTTTAATTCAAGCATTAAAAGAATAACTTATTGAATGAACACCCTAAACACCCAAAAAAAAAAGGAAGCTCAATAGAATCTATATTGACAGAACTGAAATTAGGTAACAAACATGACAAACCACATGTTGCAAAAAAACAATTGATCCTCAAAAACAAAGTTGAGGTCCAATGTACAGAAGACTTCAAAGGCCTGAAAAAGCATGAGCTTTGTAATAATCAATGTAAACAAAAATGCAGAAAGCAGTCTAAAACACTCAATATGAGAAAACAGAGTGAATCTTACTTGAGTTCACTCCGAAGTTTTTCTATATCAGTTCTTAGTCTTTCAATTTCCCGCTGGAGCAAGGAGAAATGATGATCCTGCATTGAACAAACTATGATGCATTTGTTACTGACCAATAAACATGGTGACATATTGCCAACTTACAAAGTTAAATTCGCGTCATTAAATATTGGTAGTCAGATATTGACAAGAAAGATATCAGTCAAGTGCTTTAAACAGGAGTACAAGGTAAGAACAATGCTAACAGGGTGGAGGAGCAAAAATTATTTAGTTATTATTATTAAATGATGAAAGACATTACCAATCTCAGCTGTCATGCTGAAGTAAATTCAAATGATCTTTTATGTGCATGGTGCTAAATGCCCTTCAAAACAAATTAATTGGCAACAAAGTCACCGAAGCAACTCTAGTAAAGGGACATAGACACAAACATACATACATATTTATATATGATGTATACATGTGTGTGTGTGTACACACACACACACACATATATATACACAATATGTATATATAGTTCAAATAGAGTTCAACCATAACCCTAACCCTAATTATATCTCTAACCATAACCATAACCCTAATCCTATCCCTAACCCTAACCCTAACCCCAACCTTAATTATAGCTCTAATCATAACCCTAACCCTAAACCTAACCCTAACCCTAACCTTAATTCTAACCATAACAATAACTCAAAGCCTAACCCTAATTCTATCTCTAATTGTAACCGTAACCATAACCTTGACCCTAACCCTAACCCTAATTATATACCTAACCTTAACCCTAATCCTAACCTTCACCCAAACTCTAACCCCAACCCAAACTCTAATTCTAAACCTAACCCTAACACTTAGCGTAATTCTATATGTAGCACTAACTGTAACACTAATCCTAACCCTAACTTTAACCCTAATCCTATCCCCAAACCTAACTCTAATTCTAACCCTAATGCTAACGGTAACCCCAATGATATCTCTAACCATAACCCTAACCCTAACTATATCACTAACTGTAACCCTAACCTTAACCCTAATTATAACTAATCATAATCCTAACTCGAATCCTAAACCTAAACCTAATCTTAATCTTAAACCTAACCCTAACCTTAATCCTAACCATAATCATAACTCTAAGCCTAACCCTAACTTATCTCTGATTGTAACCCTAACCATAACCTTAACACCAACCTTAACCTTAACCATAACCTCAACACTAACCTTAACCATAACCTTAACACTAACCTTAACCTTAACCATAACCTTAACACTAACCTTAACCCTAACTATGACCCTTACCCTAACCTTAACTATATCTCTAACCCTAATCTTAACCCTAACTATGACCCTTACCCTAACCTTAACTATATCTCTAACCCTAATCTTAACCTTAAACATAACCCTAACCTTACCCCTCATGGTAATCTAACCATAATTCTATATCTAATTGTAACCCTACCCTTAACCCTTAACCTAACCATAATTTTATATCTAATTGTAACCCTAACCTTAACCCCTAACCTATCCCTAAACCCAACCCTAACCCTAACCATAATTTTATCTCAATTGTAACCCAAACCTAATCCTAGCCCTAATTGTAATCCTAACCCTAACCTTAACCCTAATCATACCCCTAACCCTAATTCAATCTCTAAACATAACCCTAGCCCTAACTTCCATAATCCTAACACTAACCCTAATTCTATCTTTAACCCTAATCCTAACCCTAACCCTAATTCATTTAATGTCTTACATGTGCTGCGAATGTTACTAGCATATATATATTTAATAATATGTATAAAATACGTTGAGATATCCTTCTAGAGATGCCTATTTTTTAATAAATTTCTCACATAAAAGTGCAACAGGCGCCTCAAGAAGGATATCTCTTAGTGTATTTTATATATATTATTAAATATATATGTGCTAGTTATATCCACATAGGGAAGGATTACTTATTAAATTCTAAACTGCGACAATATTTATTAAGATTGACTTACAATTTGGTTATCATTGGATAACAGTGACGGAATTCTACAATATGATAGTTTTTTGAACTCATAATGCGTGCCATAAGTTTCACCTTTCAGAGAATAATGAATTGAATTTTCAAGGCCTAAAGGAATTTTATTATACTTTTCTTGATGATATCTTTGTTTATATAAGACCTAGATCAGATTGTTTAAAACACTTCAATTTGTTTTACAACTCAGGTCACTAAATTCTTTATTTAGTATTTACAAAAGAATCAAACATCACTAAGTTCTTATTTACAAAAGAATCAAAATGTGATTTTGCAAACTGAAAGGTTGTATTGTCTGGACTCATAATTAGTGAGGAAGTCAAAGCAAATCCAGCTAAAATTTGAACAATCCTTGATTGGCCTGCTATGAAGAATGGTTAAATTGAGAAGATATAACTGGCTGTGTATTTTTTTTAAGAAATTATCCAGGGGTTTGGAGGCCTCATTGCAGCCGTCACTGTTCTTTAAAAAATGAACAAATTAAACAGGCAAAAACAAATAGAAGGTGCCTGCCAAGGAATGATTCTGCAAAGGGAGAATTAATTCTAAAAGCTGAATAAAGCATGCTCAAAATATAAGAGGAATGTTAATGCGTACAGAAGGTGTTTGATGCAACAATGGTGTTTTTGATCAATAGACAGTGTTTCTTATAGAACCTTAAATACTTTGACAGCTTATTTGATGAATGAGACACCCATGCAAGAAGAAAGGGGGGGCGTGCAGCAACCCCTTAAAGGTTCCTTCCGAAAAGAAATGACATGGTGAGGACTGGACCAGAAAAGCAAGATCATTCCAATAATCTCAAAGGTAGTCAGAAAGCAAAAGGTAATAAATGCTTGGAAGCTCAGGAAGGCCCTCCCATTCTAGAGTTGGATATGGATCAGCTGGAAGATAATTCCACAGATTGGCCACAAAGGAGCTCATTTGCAGATTCTTGAGCATGCTATTATCTATATAGATCTGTACTATTGAAGCAAAAAGCACTGAAGGAACTTCAGAGAATATGAGATCCAATCCAACCCTCATGTGCATTTCATAAATGAGGCCAATCATGAGCAAATGTTTGAAGAAGGCCCTTGGTTCTACAGAAATGCCAACCTATTCATGAAGTACTCACACATAGGCTTCAAACCTACAAAGGAAATGCCTTCCAGAGCCCGGATATGGGATCCTATGCACCCTTACACATGAACTATGGTCAGAGTATGTATTGAATATGGTTGGTGAATGCCTTCTAAGGTTAAATCTGTACCTCTCATTCATTAGGAAAAAGAGGATCAGCAAATTATGCCAGAATGTGGGTGGAACTAGAACTAGATCAGCCTCTGCCTAAAAGCCTTACACTTGAAGCAGGAAATCTAGAATGAATTCAACTAATTGATTACACATAGACTCCATTCCACTCTAGGAGTTGTCATGAATACAGCCACCTGATTCATGAATGCCCAATGGTTATGAAAAAAATGCAGCAACCACATGCAGAAGCATTAAAAAAAAAGGAAGATGAAGGTTTCCCACAACCAAAAAGAAACATGCTATTAAAACAAAAAAGGGATTAAAATAGAACATAGCAAGCAAGAGAAAAATAAAGGCAAAGAGGTCTTAGGAAAATCCAAGGATCAACAAGGAAAGACCAACATTGAAGATCTGGAAAGAAATGCACTGAAGGAAAAGGATCTTCTAGAAGGATAAGAATTTAAAGAAGCCATTGAAGAAATCTTGGATCTGTAGCTGAGAGTGCACGAAGAAGTGTCCAAGGAGAATGAACATGTGGAGGAACAGGAAGAGAAAGAGAAAGGAGAGAATGGTAATCAAGAATACAATTTAAATCAAACAAAGAAAAAAAAGGAATTTAATCCAAGCGAAAAAGCAGAAAAAGCCAACAAAATTATGCAATTTATTAGAAAAAAGAAAAATCTGCAGACGCTAGACAAGGAAAAATAGGAAGAGACAAAACACATGTTAAAATACAAATGGAGACCATAGTAGATATAGCATAAGGATCCCAACCTCTGTAGAAAGAATTGCTCAAAAAGAGCTTAAAATGTAAACATACATGGCTTAATTTTTATGTATGGAATTGCTTGCATGCATATAGAAAAGAATGCATGCTCAGTAAAAAGCTAGCAAAATCTGAAAGGGAGCTGTGTAAATGGCATGCACTGAAATAAAATTTTAAAAGTGCATGCATCTTTTTAGTTAAAACTGCCTTCTAGTGTTTACTGTTTTCTAATTATTAGATGGTATTTTGCTTCCAAGTATTAAATATTTGTTTTATGTCTCTTAATGTACCTGTGTGTCTTGATTCTTTTTGGATAATATACTATTTTTACCATAGTAGCATAATAGCAATACAATTCATGGCATTGACATGGCAAACTCAAATGTAAATGGCATTTAATTACACAGGTTTAAAACAGGAAAAGAACAGCAATTTTTTCTGTAAAACCCTAGACTCTAAAAAACAGCTTTAAAAGAACATGAAAAAACCACAGGTTATTAAATAACTCGTTTTTTAATAATAAAAAAACACAGGTTTGACTGGGTTAAGTCGGTGCCTGTTTGACCTGGCATGGCCCAGGCACAAGGCGTCAATTAAATGTTCCCTTTTTTGCTTCTATGATTTTATCCAATGTCAAAAAAAAGCCACCTTCCAGCAAATAAAAAAGGTAATGGCTCCCAGCCCTATAGTTGCATTCTAGATATTTACAGCTATTTGCAGGGGAATGTGATATATCAACAAATCACATAAGAGCAGTTACCATGCAATATCAACACAACCGCTTCATTTTGAAAGTCAGAAATTAAAAAGATGCAATTGTGTATCTCAGATATAGAAATGTTGCCTCTCATGCATGCAATGAAAAGCCCAAACAGCATTTAATGCAGAAATACTTAACCATCCTGAAAAACCACTAATCTTGAAATATTTTTAATTGCAGAAAACCTTGTCCGAGAAACAAGAAAAGCATGTAAGCAGGGCACAGGGTATTGCCTTTGAAATATTATACGTGGTTGTTGGAAACGTCTATAAGTGAACCTAGATAGAAAGATAAATAGCATATTGACTGAATGGATCAAGCATGAGAGTGATGCAGGCTGCAGAGATGGTCCAAGATCCAAAGAAGGCACTTAAATATAGCAGCATATACACATTTCCAAGTGATTTAATAGTCTATAAGAATTAAATATTCACTTCCATAAGCACCTAACTCTAGGTTCAATGTAAAAAGCTCGAACTAATTCTCATAGAAAAATTCAATAATTGAAATACAATAGTAGGCACCCAGGCAAAGATTCAATATATAGAGCAGATTCAAATATAAACCACGGACTATAATATTATGTTCAGATCATAAATTTGATATGATATTCATATAGTTTCGCAGCAAATCATACACAGAGAAATCTCGAGATCGCTGCAGTTCAATGTCTCTTACTAAAAATGATTTTCCCAGGCTCAACCAAGTCTACACATTATATTCAAAAGAGCCTGTGAGTCACGGGCAACTGTAAACTCCAATACTGATGAACGATATGCCCGTCCCCATAGGTATCCCAGTTCATATCTTGACGGGAGAGTCGCTTGGTCTTCAAATGCGAAATATGATATCTTTGCAGTCGTGAATGATGAAGCAATGAATCTTTGAATCCGCCTGTAGGCAATACGAGCTAAGTCTCTGACTTTAATGTATTTGATCAATCAAACTGGGAGCTATGTGCCAGGAGATGAGTCCCGGGTAATTATTCCAATCGCTTCCCAAATCGTGTCCACTTGATCTGTCGGAATAAGGCGGCTAGAGCCGGAGGCTCGGCCAGATTGTAATTTGTTGACCACCACCAATGATCGCCAAATCTCCTGTAAACCACAAACCTAGCCAAATTCAGAAAGGAGTGCAAAACGAAAGAAGACAAACAAAGATAACAGGTGGAGAGACTACGTCCTCACCCTGAAGTCGCGCACAGGAGACTACATCCCTGCCACAGCGAACCTAGCTTCAAAGCTCCAATCCGTGATGATCTCCAACCATGGGGTCACTGAAAATAAATACTAGAGCAACACGCCGACTTGCAAGAGGTCGGCCAGAGGAATAAGAAAATAAACTCAAATTCAAATATTAAAATTGGCACCAAACTCCAAGTGAGTCAGCCACATGGATCCTAAATTATTTATTAATATTTATTATTAATCAAAATAGTGTTGATAAACACTCTTCACATAGCAAAATCGGCTCTGCTCAATTAGGGACATTACAGTCCCCCCCTCCAGGCTGTTGCTTGCCCTCAAGCAACTGCAGATTAGGATGCTCGAAAATCTCCATGCCCTCCCACATTGCATCCTCAGTGGGCAGATTCTTCCATTTCACCAAGTATTTTGTGATGATCTTGTTCCTTAACCTTTTCTCTTGAACATCCAACACTGTCTCTGGTTCAAGTATGGTTTGCCTTCGTCATCAAGTGGTGGTAACTCCATTGATGGTGTGATTTGCTGTCCTGAGGCCTTTTTCAAGCACGCTATGTGAAATATGTTATGAATTATGCTTCCTTGAGGCAACTTGAGCTCATATGCAACCTCCCCAATCCTCCTTGTGATCTTGAATGGGCCATAGAACCTGGGTTTTAATTTTTCCACTCCATTTCCCTTGAGGGATGACTGTCGATAGGGCTACAACCTCAAATACACCATGTCATTAACCTCAAAAACCCTCTCAAACCTTCGCTGATCTGTGTATAGTTTTTGCTGATTTTGGGCACGCTACAGATTTTCTTTCAAGGAATTCATGATGTCAACATTTTGTTGTATCATGTCTCTAGCGCTCGGTACTCTATTGTCTACAAGAATCAAATTCATGAAGGAGGTAGCCTCATAACCATAGAGTGCTTTGAAAGGAGACATTCCAATGGACATGTGATGTGTGGTGTTGTAGCAAAACTCTCCCAGATGTAGCCATTTTACTCAAGCTGATTGCTGCCCCGTCACATAGTTTCTCAAATATCCTTCAATCTATTTATTCACGATCGATGTTTGTCCATCTGTTTGTGAGTGATAGCTAGTGATGGGGGTTAACTCTGTGTGAGCCAAATGGAAGAGCTCTTGCCAAAACACGCTGATAAACCTGCTATCCCTGTCACTCACAATGTTTTTTGGCAACCCATGGAGCCTAAAAACTTCTCTAAAAAACAGATTTGCAACTTGAGGAGCCTTAAATTCTAAAGTGATGGCATAGAAATGAGCATATTTGGTGAGCCTATCCACCGCAACATAAATACAATCTTTACCTTGCACCCTCGGAAGTCCAGTGATGAAATCCATGGATATGCTTTCGCATTTTTTATCTGAGATAGGTAAGAGTTGCAACAAACCAGCTAGTAACACATTTTCTGTTTAATTTTGTTGGCACACCAAACATTCTCTCACATGCTGCAAAATATCATTTTTTAGCCCCTTCCATGAGAAACGTTCCCTCACTTGCTTGTATGTCTTATAGAATCTGGGATGGCCAGCAAGAGGAGTGTCATGGCAAACTCTCACAATCCTATCCTTGATCTTGGAGTGGGGCACAAGATACACCCGATTTTTGTAGAGGATGAGATCTTCAACCACCTTGTACCTGTCATCACTTACTTTTCCTTTCAAAATATCATTAGCAAATGAATCTCTAGCATACTCAGCTATAATGCCCACCCTCCAATTAGCAGATATATCAATCATAGCACAAAGATAAGGCTTCCTAGAGAGTGCATCCACTACCACATTGTTCTTGCCCTTCACATATTCAATATCAAAATCATAGGCTTGAAGTTTGCTTACCCATTTCTGTTGTCTATCATTCAAATCACGCTAATTGAGGAAGTACTTCAAGCTGTTATGGTCCGTCTTCACCACAAATTTCCCACAAACCAAGTACTGTCTAAACTTTGCAAGGGCATGCAAGATAGCCAACATCTCCTTATCATAGATAGAGAAATCCTTCTCTGAATTTGTGAGTTTCCTGCTCTCATATGCTATGGGATGCTTATTTTGCATCAATACCACTCCAATACCTTCTCCTGAAGTGTCACACTCAAGTACAAAAGGAGATGAGAGATCTAGAATAGCCAAAACTGGACATGAGTTCATTACCTCCTTGAGTTTGTCAAATGCCTGTTGTGCTGTGGGACTCCAAGAGAAAGCTCCTTTCTTAGTCAGATTACTCAACGGTGTTGCAAGCTAGGAGAAACCCTTCAGAAATCTTCTACAGTAGCTGCAAAGGCCCACAAATCCTCTCAATTGTGTCAAGTTCTTGGGTCTAGCCCAATCCTAAATGGCCTTGATCTTCTACTCGTCAACACTAACCCCTTGAGCATTGATCCTATGGCCCAAGTACATAATCTCAGTCATCCCAAACTCACATTTTGACATCTTAGCATAAAACGAATTCTTCTCAAGAATGTCAAGCACCTCCTCTATATGCCTCAAATGATCTTCCCATGTCTTATTGTAGATCAAGATGTCATCAAAGAAAACCAACACAAATTTCCTCAACTGAAGAATGAATACCTGATTCATACAAGACTGGAATGTAGCGGGGGCATTGGTTAGCCCAAACGGCATCACCACAAACTCATAATGCCCATAATGAAACCTGAAAGTTGTCTTATGCACATCCTCATCCCTGACTCTAATTTGATGATATCTTGAACGTAGATCAATCTTGGAAAAGTACATTGCTCCATGTAGCTCATCTATCAATTCATCAATCCTAAGAATAGGGTAGCAGTTCTTGATTGTCTTCTTGTTGAGAGCTCTATAATCGATGCACATCTTCAGTGTCCCATCCTTCTTTTTGACCAACAACACCGATGAGGCAAAAGGACTCGAGCTTGGCCGAATGTGTCCCATATCCAACAGCTCCTTGATGGCCTTCTAGATCTCCTTGTACACTCTAGGATGCTAATACGGAGTAGTGATAACGGGTTTAGCGCCTTCTTCAAGCTCTATCACATGCTGAAATCCCGTCTTCGATGGCAATTCAGTTGGAATCTCACGAAACACCTTGCATTTTTTGTTCAAAATAGCCTGGATGTCAATGGGAAAGGTTCTTTCTTCTTTCGGCGAACTAGTATCCGTAATCAAGCACTCTGCTGCCCATGCTACTTCATCTCTACGAAAAGATTGCTCCATCCTTTTTGCTGAAACCACCATATGACCATTCCTGGAGAGGCCCTTGATGACAACCTCTTTGTCGTCATGCTTGAATTTCAACTCCATGGTTTGGTAATTGGTGGTGTACTCCCTTAATGAATGAAGCCACTAAACTCCCAAAACCATGTCTGTGTCACCGATATCAACAACATAGAAATCATCCCTCATCTTGTGTCCTCCTAAGATCAGCTCCATTTGTTGAATCCGTCTAGTGCACGAAGGATATTTCCCCCAACAACTGCCACATCAAACCCTTCAAAGTCTTCTGCTTTCAAGCACATCTTGGCAACTGTCTTTTTGTCAATGAAATTATGAGTAGCTTCGCTATCTATCAACATTGTCACTCTCTGTCCTCGAAGAACTCCTCGAACATGGAGAGAATGGTATCGTGGTGCTCCTAAAAGAGCTACAAGAGTACCTCCTGTGGGACCTGTTGGCGTTTAAATTCACACCTCTAGAATGCGCATTTGAAACGGACAGCTATGCACAGATAAACTACTCTTCAAATTAGGAGGGGAAACTCCCTCTTGCTGATGGTATTGAAAGAAATAAACTAAGAACTAAGTTGCCTATATTTTTGATCAGCTTAGAGCACAAGGTTTTATTAAACACAAACGCCGCAACTAATATTTTCTGTTTTGAGAACTTCAACTACGACTAACTTAAACTAAAGACGTTTCTAGCTTCTCAAGTAATAAGCAAAGCAAAAGAAACTAGAAATGAACAAGGTAGATTTTCTAACAAAATACTTCAATAACCTCCCTCTCAACAAACACCTACACACTTCACTATGAGTTGAAATCAAAATCATAAAAGTAGAACATAAATAACGGAAATCTGAGATTTTGGACCAAGGCAAAGGAGGCTCATGATTTTATTACTCAAATCTCAAGAACAAAACTCTCTTCTAACATGCCTGGAACAAGAAATCTGGAAGAAGAGGCTTGCAATCTTGCTCTTACACACTAGAAACAGCAATCACACTAACTCCTTGTTGGCTAAAGAGGCTCAACAATTTGCTATCACAACACAATTGAACAATACTCGAATAACAAATAGAAGGCACAATAGGCTCAACGTTTTGTTATCACTAGCACGGTTAAAGAAAAATTAATGAGCAAAGGCTCTTATTTATAGACAAGCAGAGGAGTAAGGAACCCTAAAATCTCCTTGCTTTCAGCAAGCAAGCTTTATTACTAAATCTAGAAAGAGGATAACATCTAAAACTAGAAAGCAAAAAAAGCGAGAAACGCCAACTATTACATTTTATCTTCTTTCTCTTCTCAAAGAATGGATAAGAATTATTCCAAGAATAGAAAGAAAGCGGGAAAGAAAGCTTCTAGAAGAAAGTTGCTTTAAAGCTCGATTAGATCCGCTAGAAAATTAGAAACTATGTTCCGGTTCAGTGCATCTATGCCCTCAATAGCCAAGCACCACTTTTCTAGGATATCTTCAACATCTGCAATATGACCTAAGGAAATCTTCAACCTCATTGGCTGCCTTTTCAAACTTTGTTGACATCATCGAGATATGACCTATCCTTCCACCAACTGGATTGCAACTGTGAACAACACTTTGGAATTGATCTTGCACTTCATCAAGCCCAACGTAGGAACCATCTTCAAGACTATACTGAGAAGGAATCTCTATGATAAACTCACTAATGAAAAGGAGAGCTTCAATCACCCTTTTGTAGTGATGCAACGACTTCGTGAACTCCAACTGGGGAGAGTAGTTATATATGTGTTGTATGCTCAATGATCCCTCGGTGTTCAACCCTCTGAATTGACCTTGATAGGCCACCAGGTAGACTAGGTAAGACACCATGTGGAATACATGAAATTGAAAATATTATGTTATTTGCTGATATAGGCAATCACTAATCAAGGTAGGCCAATCATAGAACTTGGTTTTCTTCATGATGTGGGGTATGGCGTAAAACATCCAAGGCTGAAACTTGGTGGCATCTTCTGAGCCAGTGACCCTGTTGAGCAAGGTAATGATGATAGCAATTTCATCCTTAAACTTTCCTCGCCCGACATTCTTTGGCAAAGTCTTATGTTTTTCTTTCATCCACCTTTGTGCAATCTTTTTACTGTATTTATCTTTGTGCATATTCCATATCCTTTCACATTCACCCTTTGAGAGAGTAACGCTTTCCGGCCATGGGGGAATGGAAAAACACTTCTCGATCATATCAGGCTTTAGACTGCAAATCAATCTGCCATCTACTGACTGGATATCCCTTGTAACCGGATTGTAATGCTTGATGCAAGCGATTACGAACTCAAGACTCTGAACTGATATAGAAATTGACACTGCTGCAAGGAGTCCAAAATGTCCCAGGTTCCTGATTGAGGTGTTGCCTGCGCTCTCCAAGGCATGTAGATCGAACACCGGCTTGATATGATGCAAGTCTGTCTCAGCTGTTTTGATGTAATCGTGATAGAGAGCTGATTCAGTCTTGAAAACATTGGGAGTGTACTCCATTTCGGAAAACTTGAAGAACGACTGTAAACTCGCCTAGGTGCAGACAAGTCTTGAGCAACTTCTATTTTTAGAATGCTGATTTTCTTGCTTGAACTTCATTGCAAGACAACCTAGATCGTCCGTTTTTGAAAATTTTGAATTTTGCCTGAAAAAACAGCAAACCCTAATTTCTTCAAATTTTCACCGAAAAAGCTGGCATATGGGTTTTGTTCAAAATATGATTTGAAACGGACCCAGTTGATTAGATTTGCAAAACCCTGACGGCTGTTCGAAAAAGCAACCAACCTTAGAATTTGAAATTTTCTTGAAAAAGTTGTGATATGGGTTTTCTTCAGAAGACTGATTGGAGAGGACCCAGATGGTTGAAAACTGAATGCACTGAGGATTTCACTGACATGCAAAATAAAAGCAGCTGCTGCAACTTGATGAAGTTCTTGAAAAATTCTTCATAAGAACGAAGTGAAAAGACCCAGATGGCTGAAAACTTGAAAACCTTGGCCTTCTTCTTGAAGAACTTGATCTTCTGGATGAAAAAGCTTGAAAAAGCAAGGGTTTATGTTGCTGGTCTGAAAAATATGATGAAAAACCAGCAAGTTAAGCACTTGAATCTTGAAAAAATTCTTTAAACTTGCTACTCCGACTTTCTCCTTTGGATGCTACCTGAAAAAATAATAAAAAAATAACATGAAAGAGAGGTGTTAAATAGACTTACGGTTTTGTTTTTACTTTGCTTTCTTTTGCTTTCTTCCTCAAAACCCTAAATCAACTGTTCAATGAACTTGGACGCCATCTTCTTCCTTGCAACTTTGAAAACTTTTGAAAACTTTTGAAATTTCTCTAAGGCATGAGAAATTGGGCGCCCTTCTTTACTAGGGGCGCCCACTTCAAACAGTGTTAGCCAAATTTTTGGCATTTTCAACTTTTCTTCATTTTGACCCCTTACTTCGCCTCTGATTTCCGGTTTGCAGACTGATCCAACAGGCAAGCTGAAAGATCAATCACGGAGCATGACTGATTCTGAGAAGGTTGTCCTGGAAGCGTCTCTAGATAAAAACTTCATCTCGACCTCCGAATTCATGGGAGCCTTTTCCTTCCAGGGGCACCCATTTCACCCAGAGTTAGCCATTTTCATGATCTTCAAATTTCTTCATTGACTCTTCTTCAAGAGATGATCTCGTTGAATCTGGAGCTCCGGACGTCGGATTGTTTGCCTATCGTGCTCATCGTGAAGCTGACGAGATATGAGGAGGGGTCTTCTAAGATGAACTCTGTCAAAAATTGAATTTTAATCCCTCAAAAGCTTGGGCGCCCATCATGGCTGGGGGCGCCCATGTTCACCAGACTTAGTTTATTTTTCATCGTTTTTGTGTTTGCTTCTGAACTTTGAAATTCAACTCTTGCCGGACCCTCTGTTCAGTTTCTTGTATCTGGCGACTGCGACCTCTGATTAACGAGCTGAATATCTCGTTGGAGAGCTAGATCAACTGTAAAGGGATTACGTTGGAACTTCGTTTCCGGATTCATCTGTTTAGCCCCTTGAAAACTTGGGCGCCCTTCTTTACCTGGGGCGCTCAAACCTTCCAGACTTAGTCAAAATTCATTTGATTTTCTTTAGAGTTTGAAACCTTCATTCTGTATGTTCCACTTTGATCTGAATCTGCTGGAGATTGGACAGTCGGATGTGCTGACGAAGACAGGCATTGCGAAGCTGGCTGTATACTGAAGAGATTAAGCATATTTTCAAACCCTAACAGCTGGATCAGGTGCCTGAAAAAGTTGGTCACCCTTCTTCACCAGGGGCGCCCACTTTACCCAGACTTAGTCAAATTTTAATAATCTTCATTCTTTTTTATTCTGAAATCAGTTTGGATACCTCCTGTTCAGTGCTGAATTCTAGATGGCTGGACGATCCGTTGACTGCATCGTTGGACTCGCTGCGGAGCTGGCAGAGAACTGAGCAACTTTGATTGGAGATGTAAACCCTAATTTCAACATTTGGTGCCCTAAAAAGATGGGCACCTTTCTCTACCTGGGGCACCCAAACTTGCCAGTGTTAGAAAATTTTCATCATTTTTCAACTTCTTCGTTCCTCGAGCTCGTCCACCAACTTGCCTTCTGTCAAATGCTTTGAATGTTGAATCTGACACCTGGCAGCTGAATGACCTCCATTAACGACCTCGGAGCTCCTGGCATGTTTCTGAAAAAGCAGAATAGACCCACTAGGGAAAAACTGATTATTTTGAGATTTCGACTAGCCTAGTATAGACGTGTTTTAAACCAATCAAAGTCAGTTTGGATCCTAACGGACCGACTTTCTATTTTTAGAAAGTTTTGCCAATATCCATTTCCAAAGAAACCCAAAAAAACCTAGAAAACCTTACTAATTTTAGAAAATTCCTAAAAATAGCAGTTTTCCTAAAATTTAGGGATGAAAAACTGAGATCTGGGTTTTGTTGACTAAGTTGCTCTTAGCAGACCCAGATCGTCAGATTTTGACAATTTTGTGTTTTAACCCCTCATGCAAGACTTGCACACCCAAATTTTGACCTTTTTGACTGATTTAACAAGACTTTCTCATTTTTTCAAAATGTCTAAGTGTAACAAAAATTTTAATTTTGGGGTACAACAGGACCTCCTTCTATCACAACCTCTTGTTCTCCTCATTAGTGACCTCCTCATTGCCCCCTTCTTCGGTTTCTGCTTCATCATCGAAAACCACTTCAATGTAGTAAACTTGACCTCTCCCTCGACATTTGTGATGGTCATTCCATTTTCTTTGCAATGGTAGCACAAACCCTTCCGACGAAGTTCATTTCTTGACATTTCTAATCCATTCGGTCCTGGAGTAAAATTCTTAGGTGGAGGGTTCACCTTAGAGAAAGGCTTTCTTGGCTGCCCTGTGGGTGTGCTCTTGGAAATAGGTTTGCTCTTCTTGGTGGAATCTTCTATAATCAAAGCCCTACGAATGCCTTCCTCTAGTGTTGCTACCTCCAAAGCCCTCACCAAGCCACGGAAAGAATCTGATAGACCTTCAATGAAAAAGAACATGAGCCTCTTATCTGAAACATCAAGTACAATCATAGCAAACCTCTGAAATTCTGAAACATATTCATCCATGGTGCCCGTTTGCTTTAGTCTTGTCAATTCCTGGAAGAACACTTCAGGATCTTTCCTGTCAAACCTATCCATCAATTTTTGTGTAAAATCGGCATATGTCTTCACCAATCCAAAGCCTTGAGTCACAATACCATTTTGCCACATTCATGAGCCAAGTCCTCCAAGTGAAATATGGCGAATTTGATAGCTTCATCTTTAGTCATGGGGCTGAGAGAAAAATATGTGTTCAATTTTTGGACCCATGCATGTGTAGTCACCTTTCCCGAGCCATCAAAAGTTGGGAGTGAAAGCTTACTAACTTTGTTTTGAAGATCCTTGTTTATCCGTTGCGGACGGGGTCCCCCATCGCTTCCAAATGCTCTCCTAGCCATGTTGAATTGATCAAATGGAATGACTACCTGAGCTTTGAAACAATTTTGGGCTAGAAATTGCTTGACATTACTTGAAGAATAGATTACAATATATAGGTGAGGTAAAATACTGTAGACATTAAATGTCTACCTACCAGCTACCTACCAACAACTAATAGATATAATTGACCATTATACAATAGAAGAATATAATATTCTAACACCCTCCCTTAATGGTCAATCGTCTAACTAGCCTATAGAATACAATCTGCAGGTCGTTGGTCACAAATTCTTCATAACACTCTGCTGCTACGGAGACCCTCCCTAGATCTGCAGAATGTTGATGACCAAGAGTACCAAAAACCATCCAGAAAATAACAGAGAAGGTTGCCCCTTCTTGAGAATGCTCTGCAACAAGAGACAAGAGTCTACCACTGACTCTGCCACGTGAGAGGAGTCTGCCACTAACCCTCCCAAAAACTGCAGAACTTCAGACCAAAAAACGTCCAACCTGATGTTCGATAACAGAGTTGTTCCTCCCTATCGCTAGAGACACACCGAGAACAACAACCACGATTTTGAGGATAAATCGGCAAACCGTCGAAACTTTTGCAGAGGAGCATGACGCCCAAGAACAGACTGCAAGAAACTAGTTGTGCAGATGTTCGCCCCAACAACTTGAGGTGCGACCAAAACAGACTGCAACAAACCCAAGATTACAAATCATCGTTTTTTCGGAAAAAATGATAAAAACCAAAGACCAGAGAGCCCCCGTACAATGAAACCCTGACTAGGGTAAACAGGAACTAACCCTTAATTTTTGAGGAGAAAATTATAAACCCTTCAAATTTTTTAAGGGAAAAAATTATGAAAACCCACAGAGGTTTTTTTAAGGGAAAAAATATTAAAACCCATAAGCCAGATTTTTTTTTTTTAATAATGGAAAAAATATTTAAAAAACCCAACAAAGGAATCTCACGCAACACTGCAAATTACAGAAGCCCAAAAACAGGTAGCCATCGATTATCAACTAAAAAACAGAGGGTTTGGAACCCTAGCCGCCAAAACAGATTTGCACAAAAATCGAGGCACGGAAAACGAAGCACCCAGAAAAATCGGAGACCAACCCAGTTGAGATCGCAGAAAACCCAGAAGGAATCTACAGTCAGAAAAAAATTTCGACTTGAAACTAAGGCACAAATTTCAAGGCACAGAAAATGATGTACCCAGAAAATTTGAAGACCGACCCAGTTGAGATCTCAGAAAACCCAGAAGGAATCTACAAGCAAAATAATATTTCGACTTGATCTGAGGGTTCAAAACCCTAGTCGAGTTTCAGAAAAACCTAGTTCGCCATGAAAGACCAGAAAAAAATTGCAGAAAATGAGTTAGAATCTGCACGAAAATTTGGCAAAATAGATGCCAAACCCTAGGCGACGTGCTTGCAAACTGAGGCAACCTCTTGAGGCTCAGATTCAAAGAGAAAGGTACCAGAAATCGCGTCCAAAAAGAGGCTGAAAATTGTAGGTCGCGCGCAGAAAAACGTGAGCAAAAAACGTGAAGAAAAATCGCGTTTTCCGGAAGTGACGAATACATGCAGGAAGAACCAGAAAAACAATGCGACCACAGTCCCTTCAAATCGTGCCCAGTAACAGAGGAAGAAGCCACGTGATTCAAACACAAGAAGAGACTCACGTTTTTCTCAGAAAAATCCGACGCCCAGCAATTTGAAGAAATCGCGACCCAAAGGCAGGAGAAATCGTGGCCCAAAATCTGAAAGTCTCCATACAAATTTTTAGAAAAAAAATGCCCACGAATTTGCAGACACAAGAAAACCTTCCAACAATTTTTATTTTCGAAAAACAAATTTCTAGACAAAATCCAGATCAGAAGAGGGTCGAATTTTTATTTAAAAAATTCGCCAAATTCTATAAAACCTCATGGCTCTGATACCATGAAACAATTTTAGGCTAGAAATTGCTTGACATTACTTGAAGAATAGATTACAATATATAGGTGAGGTAAAATACTGTAGACATTAAATGTCTACCTACCAACTACCTACCAACCAGCTACCTACCAACAACTAATAGATATAATTGACCATTATATAATAGAAGAATATAATATTCTAACAAGCTTCAGCATCTAACTTCATGTTGTTAAATTTAGAACCAGAAAAGAGAGCAAACAGAAATATAACACAAAGAACAAATGAACACAGAAATTATCCTGGGAAAACCCTCCTCATGAGGGAGAAAAACCCAGCCACAAATGTATCTCTCTTATATTAAATGAAATAGTAGCAGTCAGCTTACAACTTGATTCACAAAAGAATAGTATCTCTCATAGATACATGCATACCAAGAGAACTCTGTTTTCCTCCTTGATATCAATCTGCTCTTCACAATAACCTGTTGTAGATGGCGAACTTCTCCTTGAAAGAACAACTTTTCTTGAGCAAGAAAATTCATGCAAATAATGAATCGTCTCTTCTATTATAAGTAAAGATGAGGTTGCAATTGCATGCAAAAGAAGACCCAAAAGAAGCATTACCACTACCTATTTTAAGGAGGAGTTACAAAATATATTTCATGCAGCTATTTAAAGGAGACCAAAAAGATTCTCATGCATGTCAGTCACATCTATTAAGGAAGGTTCTCATGCATGTCAGATACGCCTATTAAGGAAGATTCTTCTGCTGCTAGAAGATACCTCCTGCAGATACTATTCTTCTGTGAATCAAGTTGTAAGCTGACTGCTACTATTTCATTTAATATAAGAGAGATACATTTGTGGATGGGTTTTTCTCCCTCATGAGGAGGGTTTTCCCAAGATAATTTTTGTGTTCATTTGTTCTTTGTGTTATATTTTTGTTTGCTCTCTTTTCTGGTTCTAAATTTAACATGGTATCAAAGCGGGTTTTTGAAAAAACCTAATCAGATTTTCGTTGACTAAGCCTATTGCTGATTGTGTAAATCAAGACATCAAGTCTATTGTATCTTGGCCACTAGCTACTGTGTTTGATGTGAGTTAAGCAGGTTATAGTCACTTCAGCAAGGATAGATGTCTGAGCCTGTGCAATTGCATATTCACTATGAGTTGGTATGGTTGCTGATTATAGAGCATCATCATAAATATATCTGGCACAGGACTTCTCCCCAGGAGATACGTGAGAAGGAACTGTTGTTTTAAGCAGAGTCAGCATTTAGGAGCAGAATTAATGCTCATATGAGTAGACCTAAGGGAAAGATAAGTATTTCCTGTTTGAATAATATTCATGAATTTTTATGTAGTTATTAATTCATGCTATAACATTGGGATAGTGAATCTTGTATGCTTCTAGCATTGATATTTCTTTGGGGTAGTTTAAACTATTAGTAATCTCTCTCTAAATGCTTCTAGGAAGGATCGAGGAGCAAGAGGGTGATGAGAGATTGCCTAGAGAAGAAGAGCTTGAGGCATCCTGTAAGGAAGTCATGCCGATTGAAGAAATGATCAAGCATGGAGTCATAGCTTGCAGCCACGGGATTGAGTTGGTGGCTGAAGACATCTCTTGAAGAGGAAGAACCTATTCAGGTTGTCTTTGCGATCAGTTTCTTTGAAGAGGACGAATTTACATTCAGAGGGAGTCTGACAATTCTTCAGAGGCAACCTTGGACGAGGAGGTTTGAAGGTTAATGCTAGAACTTGAAGCTTCAGAGGGAGTCACATCATCATGAAGATTTGTGTTAATGCATTTCTCTCTGTGAGAGAGATTTGAGGTGCAAGCCCTTGTTAACGCATCTTTCTCTGCGAGAGAAATTTGAGGTGTAAGCCCTTGTTAATGCGTTTCTCTCTGCGAGAGAGATTTGAGGTTCAAGCCCTTGTTAATGCATTTCTCTCTGTGAGAGAGATTTGAGGTGTAAGCCCTTGTTATTGCATTTCTCTCTGCAAGAGAGATTTGAGGTGTACGCCCTTGTTATTGCATTTCTCTCTGCGAGAGAGATTTGAGGTGTAAGCCCTTGTTAGTGCATCTTTCTCTGTGAGAGAAATTTGAGGTGTGAGCCCTTGTTAGTGCATCTTTCTCTGCGAGAGAAATTTGAGGTGAAAGCCCTTGTTTCATTCTCTTGGAGTAGCCATGGTGGACGTCATGATGAGATGACAACATCACGTTGAGTAATTCCGTGATGGACACTTGTGCATGAATATCTAAAAAGATACCTCCCTAGCTAAGAGGGAGTGTTAATGTTCTGATAGCGTCAGGAGGTATCTTCTAGCAGCATAAGTATCTTCCTTAAATAGATATTATGTCAGTTGGCTGACCCACATAAATGTCTTATTTAACATGGTTGACATGCAATAGAATCTTCGGTCAGACATGCAAGAGAATCTTTGCATGAAATGTATTTGTAACTGCTCCTAAAAATAGGCAATTGTAATGCTCCTAGTGCGTCTCCTTTTGCATGCACATGCAAGTGACGATTCCCTATTTTGGGATTGATTCTTGCTTAAGTTAAGGGGTTCTTTTAAGGAGGAGTTGGCCATCTACAAATTATTATCATCCTTTGAAGAGCTCAAGGATAAATCAAAGGTTTTTTGTATATTGGCATCTAGGAGAGGTGCTGAGAATTGTAAGCTGATTCATTGGCATCTAGGAGAGGTGCTGAGACTTGTAAGCTGATTTCTTTCAATATACAAGAGACATATTTGTGGCTGGGTTTTTCTCCCTCAGAAGGAGGGTTTTCCCAGTATATATGCTGTGTTATATTGTTCATGTCTTCATGTGTTTGTGTTGCATTTTTTGCTTTTTGTTAAATCTGATCCTAAAACACTAACACATGTAGTCCTGGACAATGGAGCTGAAACTGAGATGTTCTTCTTCCTCATGTGTTGCTTCTGTGCTGGGCAAGAACTTGGGCTGAGAAAGACTGGGAGACGATTCTCTTGATGTCCTGTTGAGCTCACCTCATTCTGATTGTTCACAATTCCTTTCTTCGGCAGTGTTGGACCCTAATTGGTTGTTGTTCACAGCTGTGGTCAAGGATTGCATCATTTGCAGCAGTGTTTGATTGGTTTGATCTTGTTTTTCCATGAAGGCTTTGAATTCGTTGACCTGATCCTCCATCTTCTTCTTACGTCTGCCTCCAATCCCTTTGTTGGTATTCTGACTAGTAGCTTCCAATTTCTTTCTCTCTCTTTCAATGGCCCTCAAATCTCGTTGGCTTAGTTGCATCAATCAACGGTCACCCACAAGCTGGCAAAATCCAACGCTCTAATACCACTGTAAAAAGCTCGAACTAATTCTCACAAAAAAATTCAATAATTGAAATACAATAGTAGGCACCCAGGCAAAGATTCAATATATAGAGCAGATTCAAATATAAACCACAGACTATAATATTATGTTTAATTTTTGCTTCTGGATTTGATTGTGTGCAAGTTTTTTCATCAACGTTTCTGATCACACTCCGTGATCCATCATCAGGATGGAGAGCTGAAAGGAGATGTAAAAATGATGAGTTGCAGACCCGAAAAAAGGCTTAAGAAGAGAGGAGGGCACACAACACGAGGAGACAATAAAAAAAAAAAAATGTAAAGAAAAATCAAGTAACAAAAGAGGCAACAATAAATAAAAGAATTAAGAGAAAAAAATGAATAAAAATAATAAACAATAAGAGTTTAAAATTCAAGGAAGATAAAAATATAAAATAAAATAAAAATTCCAAAGATTAAGAAGATAAGAAAAGACAAAAGAAAAAAATAAATCAGGATAAATAAGAAACCTAAAACTACAACCAATAAAAACATAAATAGGAAGCAAATGCGTCCAAATAAATACAACAGCACATACAAAGATCAATGGGACCAACAATAAACAAAACAACATTGAATATAAAATAAGTTTCTTTAGGAAAGGAAAAATTAAGGCAAACAAAGAACAAAGCAAATGAATAAAAACAAAGGAAAAAGTAGAACAAAACAAGAGAACAAACAGAGAAATAAAATATAAGATGAAAACAAAAATGAAAGAAAAAGCAGATAACAAAGAGGAGAAGACAAAATTAAAAAACAATACATGAATATTTGAATAAGAGAGCGAAAAAAATAAAATTGTAAATAAACAAGAGAAATAGAGGTAAAATATAAATATGAAAAATTACAAGTAAAAGTAATTTTTCTTCTTATATTTATATTTTACCTCTACAATTGTTACTTTTAACATTTCTTTTTCTCTTGTTTATTTTACTTTTAATTTTTATTTTTTTCGCTTGTCTCTTATTCAAATATTCATATTAATATTGTTTTTTAATTTTGTCTTCTCCTCTTTGTTATCTCGCTTTATTCTTTCATTTTTGTTTTCATCTTATATTTTTTTATTTCTCTCGTCTTGATTTCTCTTGTTTTGTTTCTACTTTTTTCCTTTGTTTTTATTCATTTTATCGTTTTGTTCTTTGTTTGCCTTAATTTTTTCCTTTTTTTCCTAAAGAAACTTATTTTATATTCAATGTTGTTTTGTTTATTGTTGGTCCTTATTGATCTTTTGTATGTGCTGTTGTATTTATTTGGACGCAATTTGCTTCCTATTTATGTTTTTTATTGGTTGTAGTTTTAGGTTTCTTATTTATCCTGATTTATTTTTTTCTTTTGTCTTTTCTTATCTTCTTAATCTTTGGAATTTTTATTTTATTTTATATTTTTATCTTCCTTGAATTTTAAACTCTTATTGTTTATTATTTTTATTCATTTTTTTCTCTTAATTCTTTTATTTATTGTTGCCTCTTTTGTTACTTGATTTTTCTTTACATTCTTTTTTTTTTTATTGTCTCCTCGTGTTGTGTGCCCTCCTCTCTTCTTAAGCCTTTTTTCGGGTCTGCAACTCATCATTTTTACATCTCCTTTCAGCTCTCCATCCTGATGATGGATCACGGAGTGTGATCAGAAACGTTGATGAAAAAACTTGCACACAATCAAATCCAAAAGCAAAAATTAAACATTCAAAATGGATTGTGGAAATCTTATATCTTTAATATAATATTATGTTCAGATCATTAATTTTATATGATATTCAGACAGTTCCGCTGCGAATCATACACAGAGAAATCTCGAGATCGTTGGAGTTCAATGTCTCTTACTAAAAATGTTTTTCCCAGGCTCGCCCAAGTTTGCACATTATATTCAGAAGAGTTTGTGAATCATGGGCAACTGTAAACTCCAATCCTGATGAATGATATGCCCGTCCCCACAGGTATCCCAGTTTGTATCTTAACAAGAGAGTCGCTTGGTCTTCAAATGCAAAATATGATCTCTTTGCAATCGTGAATGATGAAGCAATGAATCTCTAAATCCACCTGTAGGCAATATGCGCTAAGTCTCTGACTTTAATGTATTCGATCAGAAAACTGGGAGTTGCACACCAGGTGATGAGTCTCGGGTAATTATTCCAATCGCTTCCCAAATTGTGTCCACTTGATTTGCCAGAATAAGACGGCCAGAGCTGAAGGCTCGGCCAGATCATAATTCATTGACCACCACCAATGATCACCAAATCTCTTGTAAACCACGAACCCAACCAAATTCAGAAAGGGGTGCGAAACGAAAGAAGACAAACACAGATAGCAGGGGGAGAGACTACGTCCTCACCCTGAAGTCGCACACAGGAGACTATGTCCCTACCACAGCAAACCTAGCTTCAAAGCTCGAATCCGTGATGATCTCCAGCCATGGGGTCATTGAAAATAAATACTAGAGCAACACACCAACTTGCAAGAGGTCGGCCAGAGGAATAAGAAAATAAACTCAAATTCAAATATTAAAATTGGCGCCAAACTCCAAGTGAGTCGGCCACATGGATCCTAAATTATTTATTAATATTTATTATTAATCAAAATAGTGTTGATAAACACTCTTCACACAGCAAAGTCAGCTCTGCTCAATTAGGGACATTACATTCAAAGATAATGTCTTAGCCGAATTTACTATTTAGCTCTTCACCTATTGCTGGTCATACTAAGTTCTTTAAGCCTTACTACAAGGTAAGAAGTAAATTCTTTGATAGAAGCATAAATAATGTGTGATGCACTTTGCTTTAGCCATCCTCCATTCTCAATCAAAAATCAGATTTCATTTTTGGTAGAAGCATAAATAGTGTGTGATGCACTTTGTTTTAGCCATCCCCCATTCTCAATCAAAAATCAGATTTCATTGGGGTGGATTTAATACATGTTTGCCCTGAGTGAGATAAAAATTATGTTAACATTGTAGCTGATAAACTAAGTGTACTCATTTTATTGTCATAGATTACAATGATAAGGCCTAACAACTTGTTTTGTTGTTTGTGTGATACACACAGAGGTTACACTGAACTCCAAATAATATTGTAGCTGAGCATGTACAATTTAGATTTTTGTTTCTTCATTTCAGATTCAGATTTTTCAGACCTGGGCTTTTTGATCAATTATTTACAGACATTATAGCAGGTTTGCATTTGGGATCATAACATTTGTTCTCAAATCTCTTGTACCCTGGGACTGTGGCACATGAAGTGTTTACCCCAAATTAGAAAACACAACTGTGCTTCCAAGTGGGAAAACATTAACATTCAGTTATGCCTCTGGTTCAACAATGTACCAACATACAAAGCACCAGTCAATTGGTGCATCCTACCTCATTCCAAATAGCTATTATAGAAACTACTAATATAGTGTTTCTTAAATCATACGTACATGATAATAAAGATTTAAATATTGGTTGTTTAGTTGTTTTTAGGTCTTCAAGATAATTTTCATTTAAATGATTCATTAAGTAAATACAAATATTCAATACTGAGTTGACCCATGAATGTGGATTAAAAAGTTACCTGAGAGCTCTTAACTTCTCCTTTGTATTTTGATAAAGCTGCTTCATGAAGCATTTCACTCTGCAGATGAAAAATATATTTTGTTGTATTATAAGGTAGTATGTGATATTAGAAAATCAAAAAAGAAATGTATAGACTACATTCTAGAAAGCCCTTCCCATCAATATATACAGGTTTACACAAGATATAAATGAAAGGAATTACTTTAAAGCTTTTTAGCAAAGGCCAAATGTCTACAAGTAGTAAAATAAAATAGTTTAAAACATTTAATAGACATCTTAAAAAGGGTTAATAAAACATTTATACTAGAAATATTAAGAGTAACATAAGAAATCCTGGAAGAATACACAAGTAAGAAGTAAAATTACTCAAGGTTACGCATAATATATCTTCTGTCCTTAGCTTAAGCTAAAAGAACCAAAAGAAGTTCTAAAGATGAATAATCTGCAATGTTCAAAAATATTAATTCCCAGGCTGTTCCATATGTAGGTTTAATTTCAATAAAAGAAAAACTTATCTTGCCTCTTCTATAAATTATTAAATAACAATAATGAAATGAAGCGACTTGTCTCATTTCAAGTAGTTTGAGAACTAGAAGTGTATGTCTCAAAAGCTACTTTAACCCTTGTGTAATAGAGAATTACAAAAAATCAAAAGGTTTCTTAGTGGCACAATTAAAACTTAATTGACAAAACAATTACATTTACAGTCAAAAGGCATGTTTTTAAAGTACATTTGACAACCAAAAATATGATAAAATAATTACATTTCAACAAAATATGGCAGTGTTGTTATTAAGGCTTCTAATATGTTATTGTAATATTACATAATTTCTTCATAAATCCTGCTGGAGACTTGCACCACTCCCTCAGAACTCAACATATGATATAAATATTACATGCTACATAAATTCATCACCATCCTATAGCTTTTTGTATTTCATACATTGATTATCTTATGCAAATAATGAGATCACAAAATATTTCAAAACATTCTAGAAGCATCATGTATTTGACACGGTGTATCAAGCTGCTAGAAGCTATAACTATGACCGTAAGCAAGCGAGGGTTTCATCAAAGGCAACTTCATTACAACCTATAAAGCATAGAGTGCACCAATGAAATAGATATAAAAGAATCCATTATGAAGACACATTCTGATAAATCCAATGAAGTAAAGTATGGGACTTCATCGTCAACATGCTTCGATGAGTGAGGGTTGCTCCTCCTTGTTAGAAATCTGAAATAGATTGAATATCCCTATGGAACTTTTTAAGAGAAAATCAAAGTTACATAAACTAGAAAACATAAATAATGCAAACCAGAACTCCTAGAGATTATGCAATGTCAGGATGACAGAATTGTATCAAGAGCTTCCAAGATGAAAAATACAAGCTAGGTAGTGAGTTTATATAGAACTAAGGAGAGGATGGAGGTGGCAAATCAACCGATAGGAATTGACCACCACTAGCCACCAATATTAAATAAAGTGGTGAAAAAGTAAATACTCCACCACACCTCATCACTTTATCTCTTAGTTATTAAATAATAAACTCACTTTATTATCCTAAGCAAGCTTAATAGAAGTGTAGGAAAAACATTTCACTAAGGGAAAATAAACTATCCCACTAGGAAAATAAAAACCTACACCAACACTCCTTTCTTCAAGATTTAGATGGAATCAATGTTAACAAAAAAATCTTGGTGTAGAACCAACTACAAAGATTAATCTGAGAAAGATGCTCGGTTACACCATACTTGTATGTCTTTGAAACTGAGGCAATTAAGTATCTTGTGGGAGATGAAAGGATTTGGAGACAAATCAAAAAGATCCTTCTTTTAGGTGATAAGCAACTTTTGAACATGCATAGTGTACGTGGTTCTGCTCTTACCCCAAAGCTCACTCCAAAATCCACAAAAGGACCAATGCAATTTTTGGAATCTTTGTCAAAGCCTCAAGGTGCAGAGCATAGTTGAAAAACTCGGACTCGGCAATAACTCGGCAGGCCCAAAAATTGTAAAAGCTTGGGACTCGGCAAAAACTTGGGAAAAACTCGGCAATAACTCGATAGCGCCCCTTGTGGGGGTTTGAAGCCACATAAACCTTCATTGCTAGTTGCCATGTCACCACATGCCCTAAGTTGCCAACCATGTGCGAAAATGAAGTAAAAATCGCGGTTTTTTTAAATTGCAAGAAAGAAAAAAAATCATATATGTTTCAACGAGTTACTAACAAAAAACTCGCGCTTTTTTCCATTGACTTGCGAGTTTTTCACCGAAAAATTGCCGCGAGTTTTTGGGCGAGTAACTCGCCTAACCATTTGGCTTGCGAATACTCGCGATTTTTGCAACAGAGGTGCAAAGATTGGCAAAGGAAAGAAAATAAGGCATTCCTTTTGGTTAGGTCACAAAACCAAATTGTCACTACAAGACTAACAAGCCAAGCTAGATTATTAGATATCTCAATATTCCCTTTGTTACTGATCCATGTGGCACATCAACCTAGGAAGTATTATAGAGCACTGTTGTTACGCCCAATGTCTACAATAGAGTCATTTTATATTTCCCTTGCTCCTCTTGTGAGATCAAGTGTTAGAGCTTATTTGCAAGTATAGCATTCAAGACTGAAGATTCAATTATTAACAAAAGAAGTTGGCACATATAGCTATTCTCTAACCATTTCATGTAGGAATTTGAGGGCTCTCATGCTGCCTGGTGTCTAGCTGCAAGACCTAATTCAAAATTTCCTTGCCTAGATAACAACTAGGTAAAATCACCTATTTAGTAATTAGTATCAAAAAATAGGTTGTATTTTAAAGGAAGGATGTATGATATAAAGAGAAAATACTTGGAAAGATTAACATGCTTTGATTCATCATCAAAGATAGATAGGAATAGATAACCTATTTATATAAAGCTTTACAATGTAATTCCTAAAAAGTGCCTTTCAAAATTCAAATGGAAGTTTCAAGACCTGTTCAACTAGAGATTGAATAAGTGAAACCTTTCCCCTAGTAAACCACAAAAGATCTCAAATAAAAAATATTAGGCACATATTGCACATGTCCTCTCAATTGAACAAAAAGAGGAGAATCTAAGGCCCCAAGGAGCAAGGGTGGTGTTGGGCCAAATCATATGGAATACTAAAAATACTTTCCAACATAGAATTTTGGGTTTGCTATGCCTTAAAGAATGATGAAGAAAGGGTTCAAGATGAGCTTGCATTACATAACAACATGAAGAAATGGTGTTACATATCTCTTTGCCATGCACTGCAGCAAAAGCCTTTTGGTTGTCAACCTAGAGAAAATATAGAAAAATATTTGTGGGACCCTTGTGTTAGAAAGGGGAACAACTTGGAGATCCTCACATAATAAGAGTCAAAAGGAAAAACAATGGAAAGCTGTGCAACTTGGAAAACTATCTTTCTTGAAAGATCACTTTCACATACAGGTACAAGAGTTAGACTCTTTTTGGAAAGACCTGGAGGGCAATATTATATCTAGATTAAAGCTTTAAAAAAATATCTTGACACTTTACAGGATGGAAAAAACTGAGATGCTAGCGCACCTTGCCTTTGTGGAGAGAGCAACACTTTAGAATCGCAAACTCTACTGAGATTGAATTTCCTGACTAAGCCAAGGCATATATTCCATGTATGCCTAGAAGGTAGGATGCACCACAAGTATTTAAAGGTCTTACAATGACTTTTGTTGGAATATCAAATAATATGACAAATATGAGATATCCAACCTCCTACATGACTAAAACCCATATGGTCAACAGCCCTTGATGTTAATTGTTGTTCAACCTTTGAATTCAAGCCAACTGATTTATTGCTCTACCAAACTTTCACACCATTTTTTAGCTATGATTTCAAGCCTATAACCTTGTCCCTCTCTAATCAGTTAATCTTAAAATCATGATGTCCTCCTTGTAAACCCCAAGCTGGCAACAATATAAATGTATCTGATCTTCTGTAATCTTTCATGAACTGGTTTCAAGTGACATGAAAGACTGAATCTGTACCTAGCTTGGGGGTAGTGGACTCCAGTCCCGGGTAGACAATTGTTCATGGCATCCTTCTGATCTATTTTCTTACTGGTGGGGCGAATCACACTACCAATAAAACAAATGTTTATATGGTCAGATGAAGACCCATTGATGCATGCTCGAGGCCTTGACTGTTGATTCATTGAATGATCAGACCACAACAGAAGAGCCTAGCAGCAGTCTGCAATGAGTAAGCACTGCTTGTTCTCACATCAAGTCAGGAGGTCCTTACCAAAGATGTATCACTTGATTATTTACTTCCTAAAAGGAACTCCTCAGCCTTGGATGTTAGGTGAGCTTCGTCCTTTTTTTTGCCAATACTTTGATGCCTCAGGAGCACCACTTGATTATTTACTTCCTAAAAGAAACTCAACCTTGGATGTTAGGTGAGCTTCATCCTTTTTTCTGCCAATACTCTGATGCCTCCAAGGACAGCTCTAAAAGAAACTCCTCAGCCTTGGATGTTAGGTGAGCTTCATCCTTTTTTTTTACCAATACTTTGATGCCTCAGGAGCACTACTTGATTATTTACTTCCTAAAAGAAACTCTTCAACCTTGGATGTTAGGTGGGCTTCATCCTTTTTTCTGCCAATACTTTGATGCGTCAAGAACACCACTTGATTATTTACTTCCTCAAAGAAACTCTTCAACCTTGGATGTTAGGTGAGCTTCATCCTTTTTTCTGCCAATACTTTGATGCCTCAAGGACAGCTCTCCACAATCCTCTCAATATTGCAGATTCTCTTGTTTGATGCTTAAGTAAGTAAAGGGTTTTATTTCCCTTTTACATTCTTGTCAGGTATCTTTTCTGTAGAAGCAGCTCATTTATCTTAATTATCTATTGGAATTTGCATCCATATGCATGCTCTAGCATAACTTTATAATCTTTAATCTCCAGTTGCAGTTCATCTCTTTCTGCAAACCCTCTTTTTGTTGATTTCTTAGGTAGGAGATTGAATAGGTGCTCCTTTAACAACAATTTCTATCAGATTTAAGTTTGAGTACCATTGACCTAATTTGGTCCATTGTGGACATTTATATGGTTCATCTGTTCTTTCTTTTCCTAATGAAATTATTTGCTCTTTCTTGTATCCAATTTGTAAGTCAATAATATCCACGTAAATGAATTACTAAGCGCAATGTATTCTGGTGTAAATGTCAGCCTCTTGATGAGTTACAAATTATAACCCAATCTTTCCATATCCAAAGCCGTGTTATGCCATGGATGACCACTATTAAACCATAATTAAAGAAGTTGTAATGTTACATTAAGCTGGTAAATTCCAGTGGACAGGGTCCACCAAATAGGCAGAATAAAGTATGTTATAGCAGAAGCTAAATTAAGCAATAAATCAGAATGCAGATGAAACTTATGTTCATTCACGCAGAGAGAGCAGTGTTGCCATCAGGAACATAACAAAGTTGTATGATATAAAAATATGTAAATGGCAAATATCTGCAGAATATGAATCGCTTTCCTTCAATGTATGCAACCTTAGTATGGGGCAATCACAATGCATTGAGACGGTATTAGTGGTTTGCAGTTAACCTGTAGGACAAGTTAAAAGGTACCATCATTGTCGGAAATAGCTTTAACTCTATTGTATTCTCTATTGAAGGAACCTATAGAGTTTATCCATCTTTAAAAATAGTTACGTGGTGAAACCCGACCTTAATATTTTATATTTTATATCTCATACTCAACGGTCAACCATTATGCAAATATATTCTAATCTACTATTTTTGTATTTCAGGTATTGGTTCAGGATATGTATATTGTAGTGAACTCAAAATGTACTACTTTAGTATTTTGGTTCTTAGCAGCCATATCCACAGTTTCAGTCTCTAAATTAGGAGTTTATTGTGCATACCTACTTTAACACGATTATAAATATTATAACATATTAGGAAGATGATAATCACTCTGACCTTCCTGGTCTCTGCAAATCAGATTACGATTATTTTAAAATTTGCAAGGAAATGCCGGTGGGATGACAAGATCACCGATTTGATTATTGTAATGACTCTGTAAAACCCAGCATGTCTAACACGGTACACAAATGGCACGTGAAATATACGCTCTCTATTGGATGGATAAGATCACCAAAAAGTGCTCTATTTATCTTATTCTCTTTTTCTGCCCTATGTTCTAAAGGTCCTTACCATGGAGAAACAAACTACTGATCCTCATGTGTCATGAAATAGTTATTTACCATGGAGAAACAATTAAATGCTCCGGATGCGGCTCGCAATAGTTTCTTACCAGAAAGAAATAATGCAATGTTCCTCGACTAATGCATGATACTTCCTTACAGCAGAGAACAAATACAATATTCCTCATGTGGGGCGTGATAGTTCCTTTCCACGGAGAAACAATCTAATGTTCCTCATCTGGTGCGTGATACTTCCTTAGCACAGAGAAACAATCCAATACTCCTAGTGGAGCACATGACGAGAACGAAATATCAGGGTAACCTTTACCCAAGCCCAACTAGGCTTTAACCCATGCAGGACTGCTCATAAGATTGACTCTTCACTCCACCTTATCCCAAAAGCCAACAGTGCAGACAAAGTGATCTTACATTTAAATATTATCCTGCCTATCAGTTCCCCATCTCCTCACAGTCACCATGCTTAATTCAAATATCATCCATAGGGCTGTGGGAATACTTTTAGGCATTCCCATTTCAGGTGAACCCTACAAGATTGCTTAGAAGAACATGGTTCTTATAGAAAGAGAAGTGTGGATAATGTCAAGCCTACCTTGATCATTTCTTCTCTGGAGACAAAGGAGTGAGCAATGGTGTTCAGACTGTCCTGGAGAACCTCTGTCACAACAGCTGTTATTGCTTCTGCTTGTTTCTGTGTCATGCCCTCTCCCTCCAGCCTCTTTACCTTCAATATACGTAAAAGAAGAAATAAAATTAATAATGAGTATACAACAAGACCCATTGAAATAAATTGAAAATTCAGAGGATGAGATAACAGAAGATAGTTTGAAGAAGCAAAGAACGATACTAAATGAGCCATACCAGGGCCATGGTATCGACCAAGCAAGCTCTGTTACCAGGAACTAGATCTGACATTCGACGAAATCGTAACCGGCATATTTGAACAGGGAGAATTCGCGGATGCATTGCTTTTCAAATTCGCTGTATTGATGACTTCGCTTATTTTGTGTGATGGGTATCCTGCCCAAGTGTCTCAGTAATTAGTCGATATTTGATATTTTCCACTACAATTTGAAGTATGTCGGTTATATTTTATATTGGGTTTCGTATCTTTGGTTTTGTGTTGTTTTTTTATTGTTTTAAACTTTTCAGTCGTATTTTTGTATTTTGGTTAATCATAGATTTTTTGGCTATAAAAAAATTAAGTTGAAGGATTTGGATAATAGAATAGGTGGTCTTAATATTTATGAGATTTAAAATAGTTTTAGGGACAAATTAAATTTAACTATATTAGTTTTTAATATTGTTAATTTTATATTATTTATTTTGACGATAGAAATTTTTTTTTCAAGGGATCTTATAAAGAACCTTTATCAAATATACACATTTATTTGATTCATGTATCATTGTAAGCTTTGCACTTTAAAATAAAGTGTTCTTTAATAAAATTGCCCTATCTATGTAAAAGACATGTAATCTCTCATCTCATTCTTCTTCTTGTCTCTTCCATGTGCTTGTTTCACATCAAAGATAATGCTCAGTTGAGCTATTAGCATCTTTGTTCTTGAATTGATATTTGCCCATATATAATATTTTTGTTGATGATTATATATAGGGCTAAACTCGTTAAAATAATATTTTCTCTCTCTCTCCCTACTCTTTTTCCCACATAGTTGTAGAAATTATTCACAACAAATATCATTATCTCTTTGTTATTTTTTGTTACTTTTGGATTGTAGTGTAGAAAAAAGTACCCCTTTTTTCACACTTAATTTGGGAATGAATAATTAATAATAAAATGGGCTTAATGGTGCCTTATTTAGGGTGTTGTAAAGTGTATCTTTACACTTTCACACTAGTGTAGGACTTTATTAATTAATTGGGGTTAAATTGAAGTTAATTGGCCCCTTTAATTCAAATCCAAGCCTAATTAATTGCATTTTCTAAGGGATAAAACCTGACACTCCTTAATAATATTACACACCACTTAATTTTACAAGGAATGTGTCCTAGGTTAATGACCTAGGACCCATTCACCACCTAGCGAATGGATCCTCACTAGGCCCTAGGACCCCCTTTTTGCATATCATTTCATATTTTGTGAAATGTTTCCTAGTTAAGTATGTTAGGACCCATTCACCCTATGGTGAATACGTCCTCACTTAACCCAAGGACCCCCCTTGGAATATGTTTTTGGCGGTATTTACCAATTTGAAGTCTTAGATCTGATGTCAGCTTGTGTTATTTGAATTTCGGGAATTAAGAATAAGATAAGTATAAATACAAGGCTATTTCACTAAGTTTCATCTAAGCAATCTTAGCAAATTCAAGTTATCTTAAGAGCATTCAAGTGAGCATTTTACAAGAGCATTCAAGAAGGCATTCAAGGGCAGATTATCAAAGTTTATTGCAGCAATCAAGGATCTATTTCATCATGTCAAAGTCATGCATGTTGTTGAACTAATGTGATGATGTAGCATTGGTGATCAAGTTCAAGTGTTCAAAGCCATTATCTTATGTCAAGTTCATGATCAAGATCTACTCTCACTAAGGCCATTTCATGCTAAGTTTCAAATTTACAATCCAAAGTTCAATTAAGGATTGGTGAGTTGTGGAATTACATTGGCCATTCATCATTCTTTTATGTATTGTTTCATTTCAAGGTTTAATTACCAAAATGGGGTTTGACTAAGGCAAACACCTATTCCCTAACAAAACAACATTTTTCTTCTCCTTTGATGTGTGATTGCAGGTTTTAGGTTGAAGATCAATTGGAGAGCAATAGTTGTCAAAGTTGTCACCTTTCTTGCAAAATCACAAAAAGTCCTCTACTGAATTTATTTCTGACTTTTGGGAGTTGAACACCTAGGATATGGGAGTACAAACATTGAAGAACAAAACCCAAAAATTGATTTTTCAGAACCCTAGTAGGGACCCATTCACTACTGAGCGAATGAGTCCTTAGTGAGGCCTGAAAAAGCACTTTTTGTAACAAGTACACAACATTTTACCCTCTTAAAACTTGTCTTTTGATTGGTATATCAGTTAGGTTTGTTTTATGATATTCATCTATGCATAATTGAATGAAATAACTAGTGAAAAGAGAGGTTAACCATCGTGATTACATTCTGGTTCATCTCCCCTCTTTTCCTATGTTACATGGATTTACATTCAAGTTGATTTTCCACGTGTTTACTTACTTCATGTTTTGTTCACTCATTTCTTGTTTTCTTTCATCTAAGTACCCTACTTATTTGGTGACAATCTTAGGTCATTCATTTCTCTCCATCTATCTAGTTTTTTTAGATATTCTACAAGATGAACTCTAGCAATTGCCTCAATAGGCAAGGTACATGTTTCTACCATAAGAATCTCATGAGAATTAAAGCCTTTATTTTGATTTTTCCCATGATCATGTGTTTTCAAATCCTTTATATTTATCTCCATTTAAATTTTGAAGTGTTGCTAGATCAATTCACGTACATAAAGCAACACCAGAATTATTAATAGCTTGAATAGAATCCAAATAGTTTTTCAATCCCATAACTAAGTCTCTTTACCTCTACTTTGTAATGCAAAAAGTGCTCTCCTACCTCCCAAAATTATCTTCCTTGTACAAGTTTTCCAGCCTAATATTAGGAAAGATGTCTTAACCTTCAAAATCACATCTTCAACCTACGGAGCAAAAAAAAGCACATCTTCAACCCAAAAAATACAAACAAGTTAAATGTCTAAACACAAAATAATTCAATCCAAAAATTACTGGTAAATATAGAATCATGATCACTTACTATGGCATTGGGGTCTCGTGTATTTTCTAAATAATATTCATAAAGTCTATAGTAATAGTGCTTTCCACAAATGGGTATCTCAAATCATAGAAATATACATATTTGGTGAGATAATCTACAACCACCATGATGACATTTTTTCCTTTAGATTTGGGAAAACCTATGATGAAATCCATACATACTTCCTCCCAACTTTGACTTGGGATAGGAAAGAGTTGCAGAAGAATCGAAGTCTTAATTGTATCGCTTTTATTTGTTGGCATACCACACATTTTGCTTCAAATTTTTTAACATCCCCTTTGAGCTACCTCCAAAAAAATCTTGTTGGATTCTATGACAAGTCCTTAAGAACCCAAAGTGCCCACCTAGTAGAGAAGCATACAATTCTACCAACACATTAATTTTAAGGATTGAGTTCCTACATTAGTATAATATATCATTGTGTTGGTGACCAAAGTTGTAGGCCCTAAATGCCTAAAGTTGAATCCTTCCCCAAATGCTAGTAATATCAAATTTGGGAAGAAAACTATGTAATTATTATCAAGTTCAGACAACTAGGTGTTGGTCTAAATAGGTACTTTTCCTACCTAGTAACTTAGTGGGGTCTTATTTACATATTAAGTCCACTTAGGTCTTAGGCTCATTTAAGTTGTTTAGATGAGATTTTATCTTTTTAACGTTTATTTAATATTAGTGTTTTGGGTCATTTAATGTTGACTCATGACATTTAATGATGACATAATCATTTAATGTTGGTACTTCATCACACCTTGTCTATATAAGCAAGGTCATTTGTACACTCCTTGTAAAATACCTTATTATCATATTTGATAGATCTTAATATCAAGCAAGATCATTTTTTACATACTCTATTGTGCAAGGTTTTCATTGTTTTTATAGGTGGTTATGGGATAGAACTAATTTTGAGCTCCTACACTAAGGACCAATTATTGAGGTGGGTACGACCTCCTACACTTCTAGCTCTAGTAAACAAAGAGGAGTTTTCTTAAGATGTTAAATTAGATGAAACTATAGGGAATGAATAATTTTCTTACCACAAACCATACCCAATACAAAATATACCCATATTTTGATTATCATGGCATACCTATGTGTTAGTTTGATTTTGTAAGGTTAAGAACCTTCACTAAAATATAAAAAGGACTTATCATGGATGTTGGAAAATGTGTCTCAACCTTGCTCCTAATGTTAATATTATAAAAGGTATGGTTTTCAGGTATAAAATGGAAAAATTGAATTTTTAGGCTAAAGGCTTAATTTTTGGTCACAATCAATTTTCCATGACTGTTCCACACAACCTAAGATAGTGTGCATTATGTAGATCTCTTTAAGTACTTTAATCTTTTTAAAGGGCACAATTGGCCCATCGGATCAAAATTTATGGCTCCCAAAAGTTTTTGTAAGAAATATGAAAAGTCATTGGATGCATAAAAGAGTTGTAAGGAGGAGTCAAACGCATCAACCAACCTATGATGCATATTGTAACATGAATCATAAGTAATGTAACAATATAACTCATACAACACAATAATTGCTTTGGTTTTTAACCTTGAAGTAAATAATTGAATTTCCTTAAAAATAGGGATGTAAAAAAAATCTTTCATAACATCATTTATTGCACATTTCATAATTTATAGAATAAAATATTCAAATCTAAAATAATATTACATTTCAACTTGTAAAAGAAATAGATCTTTACAATGCAATTTCATACATGTATAACAATCAAGTAATCAAATTTTACAAATTACAATTTAAGTCAAGGATGCACTGAGTTTGTTTCTTTCACAAGATTACTTATTTGTCAAATTATGATTTCACTCAATATAAAATGATGTCTATCAGTTGCAAACAAATGCAGATTTCATGGTCTATTGTGGTGTGTGAGATTGAAAATTCCATTCTTGTTTATTGTTGTCATCCAGCTAAGCATTCCTACCTCAATCAAGTTCTCATCCTTCAACCTACTCTTTCACACACATTCTTACACTTGCCCACTTATCAAAAACCTTTAACCAATAATCTTATGGAATAATTCTCTTAAATCATAAAATTGCAAGATATTCAAATTCAAATATATCATCGCATTTATCAAATCTATAAACACTAAACGATAATTTCCATTTTTCAATTATTTAAATTAACATTATTAAATGCAAGCAAATGAAATTGAGATATGACACTTATGATTATTAAAGGAAGGATCCTTCTTGAAACTCAAGTCAAGTCCAAGGAATTTATGTCCAATAAAAGCATTATCTTCCACCTTATGAGGCGAATCTTCATCCGTACACCACAAACCTTGAATAAATGATTCAATTCACCCATTTCTTTTGTAATCTTATTCTCTAATGATGAAATATCACCCTTGAATTTTTTTATTTCATCCTTAGGGTTAAAATCCTCATTTTCTACTCCCTCATTCTCTAAAGATTTCCCTAGTGTGGTAGCATTCTTTTTGCCTCTTGCTATAGGTCCCATCACGATGGTAGAAAATAATTTTGCAATAAATTACACAAATAAATTCAAAATAATTTGAAATTTTCATTGTGACTTTCTAGGGCTTAGGTCACACTCCAATAGAAAATTCTCCCAAATTTTAGGTGATTTGCAGCCTTGAGAGCAATTTTTTTTGAAAAACCTAATTTCCTAATAAAATCATTATTTTTGCTTCAATTGCTCTAAAAATTAGATTGTAGTCTCCTCTAATATGTCTCAAAAAATCCACAAAAAATCAAGAACCAATTCATCAATATGTGGAAGATATGTGTTTTCCAAATAAATTGGGCAAAAACCCTAATTATGTAATAACTCATTAAATTCTACTTCAATTCTTTTGAAATCTGGACTGTAGCTTCTTAAAAATGTCCTTCAAAAAAACCCTTTAAAAATTAGACTGAAATTTACCAACATTTGGGAGATATGGGTTTCACAAAATGACCTCCAAAATTGAACAAAAATGCCTTGTCATAATGGTACCAAGACCATGATTTGATACCACTTGTAATGAAATAACTTGCACAATAGAAGAATATGATATGAAATATGTTACAAATACTTGATAATAACTGAGAATAACAAGCCACTTCGAGGGGGAAAACCTCTAAATATCTCCAATGAGAACACAATTCACAATATGATGATGAAATAAGACTTACAACCTCCTATATATACCTATTTATGCCTAGAATATCACCCGAACCAACTTAGATAACCCTATAGAAGCCCTAGGCTAACCTAATTAGCTAAATAATAATATAATATTGATAATATGACTTAATTAGGAGTTAATATAGGCACAAGTCGACTATTCATAACCTAGTGTACTCTAATATTAAGGGCATAGCAAATTCAACCATTGTTCCTAACATTCTCCATGCCTATATCAAAATAAGAGCTTTGAATAGGTTATTGACACCCATCAATGCATAATGAGAGAGGAATATCAATAGTTAAAGGGAAGAAGTGGGAATCCAATGCAATTGTTAGGCAAAAATCTAACCTCCACAAATTTTATCAACATCCTTCCTTGCTCACACCAAAAGGGAGCTATCAAATAGGTTATGGGCATCCATCAAAGTAAAAATATGGATAAAATTTATCTCAGAGAGCTGGAGTGTTTCTATTAAGGGTTTCAAAGGTGAGAAATCAATCAGAGAAATATATTTAGATGAGGAAAGGGTGATAAAGGGATTAGAAAGGGAGGTACAAAGGAGCACATGAAGGTCTTGCACAATAACATTGAGGTTATTACTAAGCTCTCTATCAAGTGTTTAGCTTGAAGAGGAGGCATCAAATGCATTAGTGGAATCATCTATGAAGATATGAGGAGTGTGTTGAAGATATTCCTGGATAATGTGATAAAGGATGTCATCACATACACTAAGCATACTCATCGTAATATTGTCACCTCCATGGACATTGTCTATGCCCTCAAGAGAAAGGGAAAGACTCTTTATATGGCTTCAATGGTTAAATGAGAAAGTGGATAATATTCATAGGACATTAAATAGAGGAAAAAGGAGATGTAACAACATATCCCAACACCTTAATCAACAATATTTTCAACAACATCCCTAAAGATAAGCACACTCCTCCATATTTCCTTTCCAATATGTATTTATTTTAGAATTATGTACTCAGTTGAAGGCAATCAAACTAGTTTGATACTTTCTCATGAGTACCATTGCAAGTAAGGTCATTGATATTTTAGAGGTGTTTAGGCTTGCAATTGTTAGTTGCATTTGTTTAAAGGATTTTGAGGCCCTTACTACAAATCATTTTGAACATACTTTGCAAATAAGGTGTCCATGAGGCCTCTTTTCTTTGAAGAATTTTATCAAACAGTCTTGGCACCATATGAATTTAATAGGGAATTATTGTAAAGTGACTCAATTATGGAATCTTAACTTCGAGCTAACAATGGAATACTAAAAGGTAGGATATTATGTTCTTATGAATAGTCTTTTCAAAATGTATTTAAGGTTAAATTATCTATTTGTGTGCAACAAATTGTAATTGCTCCTATGTGTTCATAACACTACAATATAATCCATAATTAAGTGCCAACATGGAAATAGACATCCTACTTTGTAATTTGCGCTTGGTAAGTTATAAGATTTGTTACGAGGGTCAAGTTATCCTTAGTCAAATCCCTAGGATGACTGATTCAATAACATCAAAACAATAATTAAGGACAAGCAATAATATAATAGAACTAGGATGATGTGACAATGCTATAATACTTTGTCAATTCTACTATATTCTTTTTATTCCCTTTGTAAATCAAAATTTATGTATGCTTAATGAGAATACCCTAGGTTATCGTGAATGATTTTCAAATGAATAAGTGAACGCCCTTAAATACAACAACATAGTGCTCAAACTAACATCAATCTTGTACTAGGTTAGCTCATAATGACTAGTGAAATGGTCAACACTATTTAAATTAAAATTTAGAATTAAAAAAATGCAAGGTTCATATTTGTAAAGTCCCTCCACATAATTTTATCCCAAACTTGTAATATTCCTAATTTTTGCTTGTAGACATCTCGTCAAACATTTTCCATACAATCTATCATGAAATTCTAATTGAAATCACACTTGTAACTAAAACTCTAAATCACATATTCATCGTAAAATCATTCCCTTGTTCATAGATTTCACAAGATATTTTTGTCAAACAATTGGCAAAATTTTCTATATAATAGAAAGAATTAAAATGAATAATATAAACAGTTGTACTGTATATTAGAATTATAAATATGTAAAATGCTTATTCTTCTAACCCACAAATGATTCCAAATACACTTATAAAAAGTGTCATGCTGATGTACATGTGAGAAAAACTCTTAGAATGACATATTTTATAAGTATTTTAGCCCTTGCAACTTGTTAACAACTCCTTGTACATATGAAAATGTTTCCATATATTGCTAGAACACTCCATACAATTGGCATGCTTGAATATGAGCTGATTATGTTAGATAATAACCCCATGTAGCATACTGGAAATGAAAGCAATATGATATTATAATTAATAGAGGGATATTTATAACTATAGTAGAATTTTACTCAATTTATAATCTTTCCATGCTAGTATGGACTTCCTAGATGATTCATACAGTCTTTATAATGTCTAAAATATGTTATTTAGTCACTATTTCTATTGTGTATTCACCTAGTTACCCAAACTACAGTCTTATTCCTATTCAAACTACCACTTTCCACACCTAATAAAATGTCCAAGACCTTGTTGAAGGTAGTAGCTAGGGTTTGGATTCAAACCTTTATGTTACACCTACGACTACTCTAAAACTTATATGCCTTCACTCTAGATCTACACATTGTTGTACCCAAAATTAATTTTTTTGCTTCAATAAGGAATTTTGGTAAAAATGGTCAAAATCTTGTAAAATTGTCATCAAAAGTAAAAAAAAGGTCAAAATTTATGAAAATAGCAATTTTCTATTTTTTAGAATTTTTTGAACAACAAATGAATCATAGGGTTTTTTTGGGTTTATTGTCTAAAGGATGATCCTAAAATTTTGAAATTTTTGAAAATTAGGGTTTTAGGCCCCTATTTTTAGAAAAACCTTGAAAAAAGGATCTTTCCAAAATTGGCTCAAAATGATTTTGATTGGTTGATTCTTTGTCATGATCACACTGGTCCAGTCAGAACTGTCAAAAAGTCAATTTTGCTTTGGTGGGTCTATTTTGCTTTTTCAAAAGAAAAGTTAGGACCTTTAAGGTCATCAATGAAGGATGGCCAGATACCAGGTGTCAAAATCTACGCCTCAAATGTTGCCCAAATCAATCCACAATGAAATATGCTCAAAAAATGGTGAGCGAAGGAGGGGGGTTTGAAATGTTGAAAGTTGCAAAAAATAAACTAAGTCTGGAATGTTGGACGCTTTGCAGATCACGTGCGCACAATGATAGACATAGTTAACACATTAGTAGTGGCAATTGATGTAGTCGACAAACACATGAACAACTAGTGTTGGTGTTGCACGCAGACGGTGAGTGCGGTTGGCGGACAATAATTGCGGTCAACACGATCGATAACACAGTGAACACGAAGTGTAAGAAGGATAAAAACCATCAAAAATTGGTTGTTTGGAGCACAATGGTGCCCTTCCTATCCAAGGGCACCTAAGGTTTCAATTAGACAAAAGTGCTTTAAAGGTTTACAGCTGCAAATAGTATCTTTCTAGATCAGAGTAGGCTTTTTAATGAATTCATCAGCAAGTTCATCAGAGCAGTCAAACACCAGCAAATGAAGATCAAATTCAAGTGTTTTCATCAAGGAAACAAAGTGAAAATTATACCTTCTGCACACAAAAGCGCCCCTACTAGCCAAGGGCACCTAGAAAATTGAGCCCTCTAAATCAACTTTTAGGATTTGCAAAACCAGTCATCCTCTTTAGAATTCTTTAGGATTTCTATTAAATATCTCAACTTGATCACGAGGTCCATCAATCAACGAAAATTGTAGATCAAAGCATGAGAGGTGCAAATTGAAGATTTTGAAATCACTAAAAAAGGGTTAACACTGGAGCACAAAAGTGACCTTGCTAGCCAGGGGCGCCCAAGAATTCAAGCCTCCAAAACTAGTTTTTAGGGTTTGTAGCTTCCAAGGTGATCTTCTCAAATTTGATCATGCTCCACAGTGAATCTATCAACCAATTCATAGGACTTGTCGAGCATCCAGAATCAAGGATCAAACAGAGGCGTTTTATCACCAAAAAAGATGAAAATTTTCAAAAATTTACTAACTCTGGCAAACTTGGACACCTTATCTCAAGGTGGGCCCAAGTGAACTGGAGTTATAGATTTTTGAAGACTTTTCTCATGCCTTGACTACCCAAAATTTTAGGGAGTCTCTGAGTTAACTGATATTTGCGCCAAATGACTCCTAAAATTAGGGTTTTCACAAGTTAACAAATGCTTCCACCTCCAAAGTCTGTTTATTAAGCATTTGGGCATCCTTTTTTATTATTCTTGTAGGTTGACTTCAAACGCCAAACACAAAAATTTCTTCTCTATGACATTTGAAGGATCAAAGGAAAGGGGTTTTCAACGTTCTTCATATTTTCTAGTTTAGGTTGCACAAAAGAACATCTTTTCATAAGGCATTTTTCCAAGGCATCAATTTTCAGAGGTACTAGTTCATAGTTTTTAGCTTCTAACAATTTGGGATATCTTCTTTTTCAATCTTCTCCAAGATTGGGAACTTTTTCAACTTCTTTAGATTCCTCTGTCCTAGGGTTTCTCACATGTTTAATGAAAATCATTTTTTTCAAAAATCTGACCAACTGGGTTTGTCCAGCACAAAATTGGCCACAAAACTCATGTCCTAGATTTTTCCAAAAAAATTGCCCCACTGCCTCCACTTCTTAGGGTTTATAAAAAAACCATCTTTTTCAAAAAATGATCAATCTGGGCTTGTTCAGCATTCAGGTGCATACAAAACCCATGTCTCAGAATTTTTTCTTGCTCACTACTTCTACCTTGAGGGGTTCTTGCATATCTATGAAAAAAACAACTTTTCAAAAAATGAACGATTTGGGTCTATTTGGCATGACGTTCTCTACAAAACACATATCTTAGATTTTTAATCCAAAAATCTACCTTTTTCTACCATTCAGTGAAGCTATTTTTAGCTTTTGTGTAGAACTTGTCCAAACATATCCGTGTTCACGGTCAAACTTCATGGTTTCATCATGCAATGCTCCTCCATTGAGAAAAAATCAAGAAAAGCATCAGAAGAATAAAGCTGCAGAAGAAATAGAGGTCATCACTCCAATTATAGAGCCATCAAAGTTACCAATCAGTAAACTGCCAATTGAGGCATGTGACATTCTCCAAGGATAGAATTTAAAACAATAGTTAACTTGATGCCTTTTCCAAGTTAACTAACTGTCCTCTTTTCATTCATGTCTATCCTTGGAGATATTTATTATACAATTGGAGTCTTTCTTTGGTTTTAGATCAGTTAATTGATGTAGTCTTTCTAGTTAACTGTTTGTTATCTTTGTTTAGACATAGGAATAAATCTTGCAGATTGGCAAGAAATCATGCAGATTGGCAAGACTGATTGTTAACACAAGGAGATTTTAGGGTTCCCTACTCCTGTGTTTGCCTATAAATAAGTGCAACCTTGCTCATTATTTCTTAACCGTTATTACTATAACAAAATTGTTGAGCCTTAGTGCCTTCAAACTTTGCTAGTCAATATAGTGTATTTTGGTTGATCGTATATTGTATGTTTGTCCTCTTGATAAAATTTGCTGTCCCAAACGTGTAATTATTGTTGGAGTTTGAGGAAATAAATCTTATGTCAATAGTGCTTTGATCCAAAATCTCAAGATCTTTCAGTATTTATTGTTGTTTTTATAATATTTATTTCAATCTACACCTCAAAAGTATAATGAGTTTTTGAGGGAATTTTAAGATCAAGTTTATCGTTTCATGTTTTGTTTTTATAATCTTTATTTCAGCCTACACCTCCAAAGTACAATGAGTCTTTGAGGGAATTATGAGATCAAGTTTATCGTTTGATGTTTTGCTTTTGTAATCTTTGTTTCAACTTTCATTTGAAAGTACAATGAGTCTTCATATGCATTCTAGAAATAAGTTTGTTTAAGCTTCGTGTTTACCAAATCATTCCTAGTTCACTTCTAGATTCTCTTGCTTTGAATTTACTTGAGAAGATAGAAGCGTTATAAGTTTAGGCCTAGTTGTAGTTGAAGTTATGAAACTAGAGAAAACCTCAATTGCAACGCAAAGAGTTTTATAACCTTGTGTTCTCAACTGAGATAAAAAAAGATAGGAATTTAGTTTACTTTTTCTATTTATGCATAATCAACAAAAGAGGGAGCTTCCCCTCCTAATTTGAAGAGCAATCTAACTGTGCATAGCTATCCATTTCCAATATGCACACTAGAGGCGCGAATTGAAACCCCAACACACATCTTCCAACAATGGCTGCAATGCATAAACAATAACGACAACCCATCAATATCCTCTCTAACCTACTTAATATGGTAACATAGCAAGTATGGGCACTATAGCAAGTATGACACTATAGTACAAAGCTATAGCAAGTATGACATTGTAGCAAGTACAAACTATCGTAGCATGCTTCCAAGAATCATAAAATCTTCACCACACATTGAATACTAAAATCTCACACAATGCTTCCCAAAATCCACACTTTGGAATCACACTTTGGATACATAATCTAATCTTTAGCACAAAATTCTTCAATCTTCAAGCATTCTACACGCCCATGAATCCTGAATGGATTTATCGAGGATTGGTTAGGTTGGTTTTCGTCCACAAAACTAATATTTGCCTTAGGGTTTTGTCCAAGACGGAAAGGTTGAACTAACACTTGAGCTTCCAACAAGGATTTCTAATTAAATGAAAATGTCAATAATGAATGAATGAGTCTCTTCAACCTCCTTTATAACCCCTTTGCAGAACTTTCCAAAAAATATATTTAAAAATCACTTTTTAAATAATAATCCTTTTAGCTCCTTATAAGTGAATTTTCAAACTCTTTTAATTTGATAATACTTTAATACTTATTTTCTAAGCCACTTTTAATATTTCATTTAAAATAATCTTTTAAATCATCACTTTGTAGCCCCATACCTAGTATTATCACTTTGACCCTCTTTTAAAAACACTTATGAAGTTTGCCACCCTTCTTTAAAATAAATAAATAAACATAAATTGTATTTAAGAAAATAATATAAAGTTACTTTAAGACAATATAAGTTATTTATTTAATTACATTTTTGTATATCCCAAAATGTACAAAAAGTTTGTGTTCTTCAAGAATATTGGAATTCCGACACAACCTGAAAGACCACAAAAAATGGAACATTATAGCATTTGTGACTACAAAAATGAACAAGGCCAAGTTTGCACTCATGTATATGATTTAGATTATAAAAGAGAGATCCAAGAAATAAGATCAATCTCTATAGTAAAATCACGAATCAAATTTTATAGAAGAACACACCACTTATAAACTAAACATTCCAATTCTCAAAACATATGAAAAAAGACATACATATACAATTTTCACCATTATTCTTATGAACTTTAAAAGGGGGTCTCTTTTATTTCTCTTCACAAATAAAAAAGAAA